>SNQJ01S0107116.1:0-15733 GCA_010110895.2 Picea sitchensis | reverse complement strand
TATATATATATATATATATATATATATAAGTGATAAATTTATTCTTATATTAGGTAAAAAATTATATATGAGGCATTTTTCATAGGGAATATGAAGTAAAGAAAATCTAAATTGCAAGGGAGAATGAGGTCTTGTGAGGATGTATTCTAAGGTATGTTATTTACAGGTCATCTTACAATTTTAGCTATAACATTTTTTATAGATTTATTCAAATAGAGACACATGAAGGATATTGATATTACATATCAAGGTACCTATGGTAGACATTTCACCTTCTGGGTCGTTGCAGTTTTGGACATACATTATGTGGAACATAGGGCTTTTGGCTAGTCCTGAAACTAGTCTCAAACAAGTGTTTCAGGTCAAAAGGTCATAACTTCTTCATAGAATATCCCAATTAAGTGATAAAAAATTAATTGGATATAGTAAATTTTGTAGTATGTTGTGTGAAATGTTCAGATCTAGATATCAAATATTCTACGTGTGCCATGCTCTACAAGTTCTCTCTCCAGAAGAAGATAGAATTCGACAAGGTCTGCCATTTTTTCTGTAACTCCTTTTCTGGGAGGTTCCAAGAAATGAAACCTGGAGGAATTTTATATAAAATATTGAATAATATTTTTTATAATATTCAGAACTTTATTCATTACATGCACATATTTATGCTTGTTTCAACTTAGGGTTTGTGACTAATCCAAAAACTAGTCTTGTGAGACTAAGGTAAAGTTTGATGAAGATGTTATTCTCTTATTGTTGAAGTTGAGGAAGGTCTACAGGTTTGTAAAGACATACACCAGGTCTATTACATAGTTACATGTATGTTTATATGCATGTTTTGAGGGTTACATGTTGATGATGTTATGGTGTATGGCATGATTGAAACATATCATGAGTGATATGGTATATGATTGAGGCACTTGGTTTGAGGTACATGATTGGATGCATGTCTTATTGATATTGGTATAATACTTTTTGGGACATAGATCGGTTCTTGGTTTAACACATGATTGAGGTGCATTTTGGACACTTGATGTTGGCATAGTGATTGAGGCACATCTTGATGATATTGGCATATTGGTGGAAGTTTGGTGCATGGTTGATGAACTAGTTGATGTACATGGTTAAAGTACAGGTTGATGTACCTGGTTTATGTGCATGGTTGGAACATGGTTTGTACAGATGATGTGCATGTGCATGGTTTATGTACATGGTTGGTTCATGGTTGATGATACAGGTTTGGTGCATGGTTGGTGCACTTGTTGTGGTGCATTATTGATGCACTTGTTGTGGTACATGGTTGATGGTACATGTTGGTGCATGGTTGATGCATGGTATAGATTGGTACTCAGTTGAGACACATATCTTATGATGGTATGTGGTGATATTGGTGCATGCCTGGTAGAGGCATGTGTTGGTGATGTTGAGTATATGGTTTGAGATATGCTCTTAGTGATCTTGGCATGAGGTGCATGCGGATGAGAGTGGATCTGGTTTTGTGTATGAGACAGTGAAAGGTTGGATAGGTTGATGTGGCAGTGACAGTGGAAAATGATGTGACAGTGACAGTGATAGTGGTAGTGATAGTGACATAGTTTGTGGTAGTGATAGTGGCAGCATTCGTGACAATTGGTCTACACTTATACTTCAAGGTGATAGGACGGGGCAAGGAAAGGGGGTTGAATAATCCTTCTGGTTGGAGTTGGAGAATCAAGGAGTTGGAGATTCCTTATGTTTGGAGATTTAGAACTAGGTGGTTTCAACCACTTTCTAGTTGGAGCCGGAGAGCCCAGGGGGTTGTAGCATCCTTTTGGTTGGACCCATAGAATTCAGGGATTTGCAGCTTCCTTCAGGTTGGAGCCTATAAATAGGGTGTTGTGTCCTCCTTCTAGTTGTAGCCGGAGAATTGGGAAATTGGTTCTTCTTATGAATGAATTATTGGTATATATAAGAAAGAATTATGTGGTTTTCTCCCATTTGGGTTTCCATGTAAATACCGTTGTATTGTGTTCTTGGTGTGATATTACTTATGATTACATGTTGATGATAGATATATTGAATGCAATCATATATGATACATTGATGATAAAATGTTGAACATTGTTTGTAAAGTGAAAGAATGTATACTGTGGTTAAAAGTGGTATAAAGTTCTCATATTGATTCGCCCCCCCTCTTAGTATTCCAACAATTGGTATCAGAGAAGGTTCCTTTAAGGAAACAATTTAACTAGTGGAAGGTAGATCATGGGGTACAATATTAATGGAGCACCAATTTTCAATGGTCAGAAGGGTCTGAAGTATGAATTGTGGAGTTGCGGGATGAAGTTATTTTTACAAGCACATGGATATGATGTTTGGCACTCAATTGTTACACGATACAATGCTACAAAGAAACCTCCAAAGACTGTATTCAAGAAGGAATTGAAAAGGAACAACAAAATAACAATGTATTTTATCTTGGAAGGATTACCTGATTTAGTAAAGGACAAAGTAGGAAAATGTTCATCAGCTAAAGAACTATGGGATAAAGTTGCACAATATTTATTCTTCTTCCATATTTATTCTTCTTCCATTACAGAGTCATAACAATGTTTGAAATGCTTATGTGGCCCCACATAACATTGAATGTTACAAATGTCATAAATATGGACACATATCTCGTGATTGTAGAAGCATGATCGATACTTCCATAAAATAAAACACTGATATCAGATATAAGAAAGTATGGAAAATAAAACAAGAAGAACAGGTGAACAAAGACTAGGTTCTAGAGATCGCAAGATTGGAAATAATATGAGATGAAGAAAAATTTACAGAGAAAAATGAATATGTCATATACCGAAAGGTTTGGAAAAGAAATCAAAGAAAATAAGGACATGTGAATAAAGAACAGGTTCGAGAGATTATACTTTCAGGAATTATAGAGAAAGATCAATCCAGAGGCAGAAAGGGAGAATTCAAATTTCAGATAGACGATGACTCTACAAATGAAGAGGAATATTACCCTACATTAGAGGTATTTTTCTGAGCCATCCAACTTGGAGACTCCCATTAAATATGAATATTGAATAGGGGGAGTCAATGCAGTAGCTACTACAAATCAAAGAACCATATTTCGAGCAGTATGAGGTGTTCACAAAGATAGATTTAGAACAGTCAGATAACATAAGTACATAATGACAAATTGATTGATTATGGAAGTAGTGTTCCCACATAGGTGTTTGTTGGCATTTTCACAAGAAGAAGTTTATGATTATATTGCATGTATTTATTTAAGCAAGGATTTCTTCAATACAGGTTGTTCCAGACATGTAGAGTTTGATGAGTAGATAGATCATATCAGTGGACATATTTGATTCCATTTCATCAACATGGACATGTGATGATTAGTTGTATTATATTCAAGAGACGTATTCAAAATGGTATAGTGACATATGGGTCAGCATTGTGGAAAGTTGATTAGAAGGGTTATGAACATTTTGTGAAATATGGATAGATATGGATTTGTGAGATGCTTAATAGGTACAGGAAACACAGTTCAGATGCATAGAAACATATTTATAATGGAAATCTGTGGAATTAGTTCGAATCATTTGGTCATAGAAAGGAAAGTAGTGAAAGGCACAATAGAACAGAAATAGAAACCGTCAAAATAATCTATATCATCAGAAGGACATTTTTTAACAGTATGGTCAAGTGAACATGACAACTAAATAAATAAATCAAATTTTGAATGTTTTTTATATATGTCAATGAAATTCAAGAGGAAGAACGAATGGAAAATAAACAACATCGAAAGAGAGGAAAGGAAACATATACATGTAGCCCTACATTGATCTACATATTATAGAAAAGCTAAGAGACGAAAAATCATCAGAGAGAGAGATCCATAAAGGGATACATACCCACAGGGGGAGCTATTCTTTTTCCCATGATTGGTTAGAACAGATGCAATATCAGGAGGAGGCATATCAATAGGGGGAGCCAACATTTGGTCAAAGTTGAAGAGAAAGAACAGAGGAATAAATATAGGGGGAGAATCCCCAAGAGGATATACCATTTTCCATTGATGTCAAAGGGGGAGAGATAGAAACATTGATGAGGAGAAATGGTCACAGGGGGAGCATGAGCATTGGAGCATCAGTGTTGCATCAATTCCAAAGGGGGAGATTGTTGGAAAATTGGTTTTCATTGATGTCAACCCTCAAATATTTATTTCAACCCTTATATATTGATGTCAACCATTGGAGAGGTCACGAGATGTTGAAAAAATGTATGATCGATATTGATGGTGAGTTAGTTGGGTGCATTTTATGTAGTCTACATGTATCCCCAGAGGTGGTGTTATGGGATATGAATTTGATTGAGGAATAATGAAATGAAGGATAGTGAAATTTTAGGTAATAATATCATATATGGATAATACATGTTGTTCCATTTCCAGTGATATTTGGTACGCCACGTAGTTCCTCACGGTTAGGGAGATATGTCCTTGTAAAGTTGGGATCCCAGAAAAATGGTCAAGAATCCCCTAGTTGGTTACAATTCTTTAAAGAAAGGGTAAAGTGGTTGTAAAAATAAATTTCAATAAGCCCTTAAGTTTAGGAAAGAATCCCTAAAGTTAAGGAAAGAGGTCCTAAAGTTAAGGAAATATGTTACTTAGAAAAAGTATAAATACACCTCAACAAGTCTCTCATAAGCACATGATTTATGCACACAAGTTCATTGAAAATATATATAATTGATCAAGTGATTCTTATATTAGGTAAACAAGGATATCTGAGGCATTTTTTAGAGGGAATATAGAGTAAAGAAGATCGAAATTGCAACGGAGGATGAAGTCTTGTGAGGATGTGTTCTAAGGTATGTTATTTACAGATCATCTTACCATTTTAGCTATAACGTTTTTTCTAGATTTATTCAAATAGTTACACCTAGAGGATATTGAAAATACATATCAAGGTACCTGTGGTGGGAATTTAAGCTTCTGGGTCATTTTAATTTGGGAGATACACTATGTGGAAGATATGGTTTTTGGCTAGTACTAGAACTAGTCTCAAACAAGTGTTCCAGGTAAAAAGGTCAAAAATTCTTCATAGAAGATCCAAATTTAGTGAGACAAAATGAATTGGATGCAGTACAGTCCATATTATGTTTTTTTTTATTTTCATATCCTGATATCAAATATTTTTCACATGGAATTCTCTAAAAGTTTTCTCTCCATAATAAGCTAGATTTCAACAAGGTCTTCCATTTTTTTCCAAAAATCTTTTTATGGGAGGTTCCAAGCAGTGAAACCTAGAGGAATTGCAGAGAAGATATTGAAGAATATTGTTACAATATTTAGACCTTTATTCATTACAGGTACGGATTTATGGTTGTTGCAAGTTAGGGTTTGTGACTAATCCAAAAACTAGTCCCATGAGACTAAGGTAAAGTTTGATGAAGATGATATTCTCTTGTTGTTGAAGTTGAGGAAGGTCTACAGGTCTATGATCACATACACTAGGTATATTACATAGTTACGAATATGTTTATATGCATGCTTTTAGGGTCACATGTTGATGATGTTATGGTGTATGGAATTATTGAGACATATCATGAGTGATATGGTATATGGTTGAGGTACATGGTTTGAGGCACATGATTGGATGCATGTCTTGTTGATATNAATATGTTTATATGCATGCTTTTAGGGTCACATGTTGATGATGTTATGGTGTATGGAATTATTGAGACATATCATGAGTGATATGGTATATGGTTGAGGTACATGGTTTGAGGCACATGATTGGATGCATGTCTTGTTGATATTGGTATAATACTTGTTGATGCATAGCTTAGTTTTTGGTATATCACATGATTGAGGTGCATGTTGGACACTTGATGTTGGCATAGTGCTTGAGGCACATCTTGGTGATATTGGCATATTGGTGGAGGTTTGGGGCATGGTTGATGCACTGGTTGATGTATAGGTTGATGTAATTTGTTGATGTGCATGGTTGGCACATGGTTGGTACAAATGATGTGAATGCACATGGTTGGTGCAGGGTTGATGATACAGATTTGGTGCATGGTCGATGCACTTGTTGTGGTACATGGTTGATGGTACAGGTTGGTGCATGGTTGAAGCATGGTACAAGTTGGTACTTGGTTGAGACACATATCTTGTGATGGCATGTGGTGATCTTGGTGCATTCTTGGTAGAGGCATGTGTTGGTGATGTTGAGCATATGGTTTGAGATATGATCTTGGTGATCTCGGCATTAGGTGCATGTGGATGAGAAAATGACAGGTTGGATAGGTTGATGTGAGAGTGATAGTGAGAGTGATGTGACAATGACAGTGAAAGTGAAAGTGATAAAATTGTGGTAGTGATAGTAGTAGAGTCCTTGACAATTGGTCTACACTTATACTTTAGGGTAGTAGGATAGGGAAAGGAAAGGGGGTTGTATCCTCTTTCCGGTTGGAGCCAGAGAATCAGGGAGTTGGATCTTCCTTCAGGTTGGAGCCAAAGAACTAGGTGGTTCCATCCACAATCCACATTCTAGTTGGAGTCGGAGAACCAAGGAGGTTGTAGCCTCCTTCTAGTTGGAGCCAGAGAATTCAGAGAGTTGTAGCTTCCTTCAGGTTAGAGCCTATAAATAGGGTGTTGGAGCCTCCTTCCAGTTTTTGCTCGAGAATTGGGAATTTGGTGCTTCCTATGAATGAATTCTTGATATATATAAGAATTTTTTTTGTGGTTTTCTCCCATTTGGGTTTCCATGTAAATACTGGTGTATTGTGTTCTTGATGTGATGTTGATGTGATGTTTCTTATGATTACATGATGATGATATATATATTGAATGCAATCATAGATGATACATTGATGATAAATTGTTGAACATTGTTGATAAAGTGAAAGAATGTATATTTTAGTTAAAATTGGTATAAAGTGATCATATTGATTCACACCCCCCCCGCTCTCAGTATTCCAGCATCATTATCAGTAAGGAATCTTGGAATATGTTCATCATTTCAAATACTTGCAAATATTATTGATTATCAATAATTGAAGGTCGAAAAATTGTATTTACATGAAAATTAATCTGGATCTAGGAATCTTCTAAACTAAAAAGAGATGCGGATATTTCCAACAAATTTTCATTTTTTATTATTTTCTCTAGGAATGAAAGATATATTAAATGAATTAAAAGAATCCATGAGTCACAAAATCATCTTGCATAATGTTTCATTTTTTCTTTCTTAATTCTATACTTCTTTCTGATATGATTGATAACCAACTCTAAATCACCAGTTACCACCAAAATTTCCACTTTAATCTGGAGGGAAAGAACCATTCCTTGAATTAGCGCTTTGTATTCTACTTAATTATTGGTACATGGGAATTCCAATCTGATAGCATGTGGATAGATATCATATTGAGGGCTCTTGAAGACACTACCAGCTCCATTTCCATACTTAGAGCAATCGCCATCAAATGACATTTTCCAAAATCCTTGGAAAGAAATTTCTTCATCATGATTTGGTAGACTTATTTGTTATGCACTAAAAACAACATAATCCCTAATTCCAACATCAACATAGGTTTACATTACTTCATTTTCCTTTTTCTTAAATGATATGTGATTTTTATGCTTTCGAGGAAATCTAATCATAGTCCTATATTTATTACGAATCATCATGCAACTTCAATCATTCATGATATATCCTTCTATTAATGAGAACCAATATCTTCCCAACAAAAGACCATATGTTGGAGGTAAATCAACAATTGTAATGGTGAAAATTGTGGTGATATGAGGGGTTGCAGTTATCCATGCAAAAAAATATTTATTTCACCGTAAGAAAGGACTTTTCTTGAGTCTATGGAATATATTCTTTCACATGTTTCATAATTCCTTGTACATTCTATTCCAAGTTCTTCCATCACTTATAATGGCATGAGTTTTTTTGTGGCTCCACTATGAACCAAACAATTATGTAATGTGAAGTCATAATTTTCTATGGATATGTGTAACATACCCTACCACCTAAAGGCCAGGGTACACTAACTTAAAGCCCACCCTTAGACTTCTTTCTCTTACCAATACCTTTTTAAATCAATAAGGATACACAAAATAAAATATCTAATGACATGCACATCAATAACCAACAAGCATGCATATTCTAAAGATTTAGTTAAATGATAAATAAATACACAACATAATACATTCATATACAGGTAAATAATACCATGACAGAGAGCACTTATCTTTATAAAGAAGACACCAACTAGCTACAGACCAAGGATGTTCCACCCAACCGTAGACACTATTGTTCCAAATCTCAACAACAGTGTCACCCCTGATCCAGGGCTATGGATCCACAAGGACGATTCCAGAGTGTTACTTGGCTTCCCAAACCAGTCATCACTCAAGATCTCACAATATTTCCCATCAATCGAAACAATCCAAGTACCCAACTCTATTCTACCCAGCCTGCACTACCCAAGAGAATGGACCTCCACCCTTCTTTGCCACGTAGTCCCTCACACAATCCTTCTCCTTCCAGGGATCCAGTGCAACTGGTCCATAATCTCCATGCTAGAACTCTCAGGACTCATAGCTGTGAACAAAGATGGACAGAAGACAACACATATCAAACATGCATGCCTCAACTCATGGATGGATTACACCAATGACCACTACAACCAACAATACCATGGCTACTCTTTGACAGTTCATTTCCTTTTCCCCAAGCCAAGACACAGATGAGGAAGGATGAATGAGTGATAGGTAAGAATGGAATGAAAGAACGAGTGAGTGAGCGATTGAATGAATGAACCAGTTAGCAATTGAACGAGTGAATGAGTGAGTGAATGAATGAACCAATTAGCAAGTGAACGAGTGAATGAATGAACCCCCCAACAGACCAGGCACAGGTTTAAGTATTTCGTGGGGAATCAAGAATCTCTTGGCCTCCCCCAAGAAGCTCATGTAACTGATCCACTCCTTTAGACAAAATGGTAATTAAAATAGAAAATAAACATTTAGCCCCTCAATCCCCCTCTCTTGTGGAATCATGGCCCCCTATAAATCTAGTCCTTGTCCGTCTAGCAGCCAATGATGTGTTTATTATTAATAATGATCAAAAAATTAAATTTATTAGGCACAATGGCCTCTTTTAATTGTTTGGTTCCTCTGTCCTCTTGACAATTAACAAAATACAATGTTTAATACGGGGCTCAAAACTTGTGGTGTTACATCCCCTCCCCCTTATTTTGGCACTGTCCTCGGTGTATATACAAAATAGAGATCAAAATCTCAAAATTTATTCAAAAAATTGTGGGTACTCTGCTTGCATGGTATCTTCATGCTCCCAGGTAGCATCTTCTGGACCGTAGAAGGTCGATTGAAATTTTACCAGCTCTATAACTTGATTCTAGAGAATTTTGAATTTTCTGTCCAATACCTGCACTAGATGGACCTAAAAGTCTCCCTCTGTCTCTACCTGAATCAAATGCCAATCAATAACATGGTTAGGATCATGTACATATTTATTTAGCAAAGAGGCATGAAATACATTATTCACATTCATGGAAGAAGACAATGCAAGCATGTATGTAATTGGCCCTATTCTATCCAATATTTCAAATGGACCACAGAATCTGGCTGGCAGCTTTGTACAACTACCCAATTTCAAAGAGTTTTTCTTGGTCTTCACTTTCAAAAGTACATGCTCCTCTAATTTAAATTCTCTAGTTGTCCTATTCTTATCTGCATAAACTTTCTATCTATCACGAGCTTCCTTTAAATTCCACTTGATCTTAACCATCTGGTATTCCATATCCTTAAGCAACTCCAGCCCAAGTACCATTCTAACTGCTGGGTTGTCCCAGCTCACTGGAGTATTGCATTTCCTACCATACAAGGCTTCAAATGGGATCATTCTCAATGAATCTTGATACCCATTATTATATGCAAAGTCAACCAAGTGTAAGTAATCTTCCCACTTAGATGGCTTATCCATCACATACATTCTCAACATATCTTCAATTACTCGGTTGACCCTCTATGTTTTCCCATCTAAATGTGGATGGTATGTTGTGCTAAAGTTTATATTTGTACCAAATCCTTTAAACAATCCCCTCGAGAAATTGGAGGTAAACTTTGTATCTCTGTCTGAGACAATTGTCCTAGGTATCCCATGCAACCTAGAAATCTCCCTCAGGTAAACCTCTGCAATATTAGCCGTTGTATGAGTTGTTTTTACAGGAACAAAATGAGCAACCTTTGTTAATTTGTCAACCACTACCATGATTGAATCATGTTGTCTTATTGTCCTGGGTAATTTAGTTATGAAATCAATGGTTATCAATTCCCATTTCTTCTTTGGGATTGGTAATGGCTGCAGCAAACCTGTTGGGTGCCTATGCTCAGCCTTCACCTTCTAACATTCCATACATCGAGCGATGTAATAAGAAACATCCTTTTTCATTCCTGGCCAAAATAATTGGCTTCTTACTACCATAATCATTTTTTGGTAACTAGGATGTCCAACATAAGGAACATCATGCATTTCCTTTAATACCAATTTCCTCAGTTCTCCGGAACTAGGAACATAGATTCTATTCTTATGCATAAGTAATCCATCTTCTTTTATCTCATACTCCTTTATTTTATGTTGTACATATCCTTGCTGCAAGCTTTCCTTTACTTGTAGGTAATGCTAATATGTAACAAGATCATCTAAAATTATGCTCTTCAAGTTTGACTAATGTATACTGACATCAGTAACATGCATGAGATGCACTCTTCTACTAAGTGCACCATCAAATTTATTCTCTTTTCCTTTTATATGCTTGATATCAAGGTCATATTCACTTAAAAATTCCAACCATCTTGTTTTCCTGTCATTCAAGGTTGGTTGTTCAAAAATATACTTCAGGCCAATGTGGTCTGTCCTTAATTCAAATCTCTTCCCCATGAGATAATGCCTCCACATCTTCAAGGCATGGACAATGGCAACAAGATCCAAGTCATGCATGGCATAGTTCCTCTCATGTTCCTTAAGATTTCTGGACTCATAACCAATGACATGTCCATTTTGTGTGAGGAATCCCCTAAGTCCTTCCTTACATGCATCTGTACATACCACACAAATTTCATTTGGGTCAACAATATTTAACACAGGTGCACTAGTAAGTAATTCTTTCAATAGATTAAAATTCTCTTCACACTTAGGTGTCCATTCAAATTTAGTTCCCTTCTTTTTCAAGGAAGTGATGGGATGATAAATATTAGAGAACCCTACTATGAACCTTCTATAATAACCATCTAATCCCATAAAATATCTGACTTCTGACATATTTCTGGGTGTTGGCCATCCTCTAATGGCCTCAATATTTTCTGGATCTACTGCTATGCCCTGCTCTGAAATAATGTGTCCCAAGTAATGGATCTACTTTTGATAAAAATAACACTTACTCAGCTTGGCATACAACTGATTTTCTCTCAACACTTGCAAAACCAGTCTTAAGTGATGTTGATTCTCCTCTTCAGACTTGGACTAGACAAGTATGTCATCCAAGAATACTATGAAAAACTTATCCAAATAATTTCTGAATATGCCATTCATTAAGAACATAAAGACAGATGGTGCATTGGTCAGTCCAAATGGCACCACTACAAATTCATAATGCCCATATCTAGTCCTAAAGGATGTCTTATGAATGTCTTCTTCCTTGATTATTACCTGATGGTATCCTGACCTCAGGTAAATCTTTGAAAATAGTATACTTGAAAAGAGGTCATCAATTATGGGTAGAGGATACTTGTTCTTTATAGTATACTTATTCAGTTGTCGAAATTCAATAAACAGCCTCAATATTCCATCCTTATTTTTGACAAAAAGTATTGGTGCTCCCCAAGGTGAAACACTTGGATGTATGTACCCTTTCTTCAACACTTCCTCCAACTGCATTTGTAATTCTTTTAACTATGGTGTGCTCATTTTATAAAGTGTTTTTGACATCGGGGCAGCTCCTGGCACTAAATCAATTGAGAAATCTATCTCCCTTCTTGGTGGAAGCCCTGGTATTTCTTGGAATACATCTTCAAATTCCCATAGTACTGAGAAATATTCAAGGCTTGGCCCATTTGTATTTTCTAGCTCTTCCACATGAGCTGCATACAATTGAAATCCTTTTCTAAAACATTTATTCGATTGTAAGGCTGGAATATTCCTTATAGAGATGGGTCTTGGAACTCCTTTCACAGTGCTTTATTTTCCATTTCCATCAAGATAGGTAAATGTCTTGCTATGACAATCTAGGACAACATGATGCTTTTCCAACCAATCCATTCCAATTAGAATATCATACAACCCCAAGGGTATGATATTAAGATCACCACTAGTATTCACACCATTAAGACTTATGGAACAACTTCTGACCATATCATGGATTATCCTTTTGGTTCCAGTGGCTAACTGAACCAAACTTTATTTTCCAAGCTTACTTTTCTCCAAATGTAATATATCCACTATTTTAGGATCAATGCAATAATGACTTTCTCCCAAATCAATTAAAATAGAAACTAGCTGATTTATGATCTTACCTTCCACCTCGATCATATTGGACTGGTATTCCTCTTTTCGATCATCTAAGGCTACATAAATCCTTCACATACCTTCGACTGTTGTAGCCTCTTGGACATTGTGCACAGTCTTAACTTTGTCCTTTATGTGTGGGAAATCCTTGTACAGGTGATCTTATTTGCATCCCCAACATTGGATTGGTGGTCTTCCCCTCTTTCCCAAGAAGTCTTCTTTCCTAGATTCACCCTTAGCATATTGATCTTGATGATTTATATTAGGCTCATTCCTATTGAAGGGAGGTTTGAATCCTTTCCTCCTCTGATCAAATTTCTCCTCCTTCTTATCCTTCCAAGATTTCTGCATGAATTCTCTTGCCTGACCTTGCTCATACAGGTATTTATCTTTCCCAATGGCCCCAGTCAAGTTCTTGGGCTCATCATACCTAATATTTTCTTTATAAAAGGTTGCCAGTCCACTTATAAATCTCTATATTTTCACCTTCTCATCATTAATGAACCTGGCATACTTTAACAACCCCAAGAACTTCTTCTCATATTCTGCCATAGTTATGCTTCCCAGCCTGAGTTCAAAGAACTCTTGTATTTTCTTGTCATAGAAATGCTCTGAGAGTTACTCCTTCTGGACGTACTTCTTGAACTATTTCCAAGTGATCCTCTTCTCATTAATATGTTCAACTTGCTATCCCACCACACTGCAGCGTTCCCGTCTAAATGGTAGGTGACAATTTTGTCTTCGAGGTTTGATGAATAGTTATGAAATTGAAAATATCTCCGGAGTCCAAGAAACCATGCTTCGACATCATCTTCCCTTTATTTTTCACCATCAAAGGAGGGTGTCTTAAGCTTCCTCATCTCTCCTTGCAAACTGTGCACTTCCTGTCTCCTTCTTTGGTGCCTAACAAGAGAGACCTTTAGACTGTTTATGGAATCTTCCAATGCAAAAAAATTTCTTGCTGAGTAAGGAGGTGAGTGGTGTCTATCAGTTCTGCTATAATTTCTCGAATAACCATATCTTCCACGATCATCTCTTCTTTCACAAAAACTACCTTCTTCCCCTTGCTCAGAGCCATTCCTTGTTTTCCTCTACAATTGGTTTAAGATTTGCAGCACTCGAGCATTTATCTCACTTTTCTCTCTCATCAACCTCCCGTTGTTTGCTTTGTACCTCTACACTTCTATTTTCAGGCTTCTTACAGTTTCTAATAATGTTTCTTTCTCTCCTATGCCCTTGCATCCATTGGACTCTATCTCTGCATTACCAACTCTGGTATTCTAGCCTTCGGCCTCTATATAACGATTGGAGGCTCCCTCACATTGTTCCATCTCTCGAATCTCCATTCTGAGATGACATGTTTAAATATCTTAATTATGCAAAATGTGCAAGTGACCATTTTGTTAGAATTATGCAGATAAATAAATTTTCCAAACAACGCTACATGTCCTTTTTTCTTCCTAGTTCATGAAGAATATATCCCCATTCTCTGCAAAATAACAGTGTCTTGTCATCCTTGGATAATACAGAATTTCATTCTGTGCATGTGACCGGTGTCGGGACCAATTCCTCTAGACTTCAGACTTCTTCTGTTCTATGTTTTCAACTCTTGTTTCCTCCTAGAGTTACCATATGTCGAAATATCCATTAGCTCCACCACAAAGATCGAACGATTGAGATTTAATCTCCCGTAAAATGGACGACCTTGCCCCCATATGGAGGTTTCACAAGATCGACGGTCTATGACTTAATCAAGTGTTGGGACAGATTTTCCTCTATTAATTTGATGCTCCAGGGGTCTGGGACATTCAATTCCCATGCTTCTCAACTCCCCCGGAGTGACAATTCACCGAAGTGCTTACCCTGTCCTTCCACTGCTTGATCCAACAATTGAGAAAGGTCCTAAAGGGATCCTAAATAGATGGTTTGTGTGCCTTTGCAACTTCAGGCTTTGACACTTTTCACTTGTAGAGACTTGAAAATCCCTGGAGTACCAGGTCTCCGGACTACGAGATCTACCACCATGTGTCTTTTGGGAGCAACATGTTGGGTATGTGTTATATTCTTTGCATGTGTGTATGGGTGCGTCAGATTCGAAAACTACGTCTGATGATCCCTCGTAGTAGTTATATTTTTGTCATGTGCACCGAGTGCTTCCTAGGGGGNGCAGCGTTCGGGGCAACGCCTCGATTTTTTTTTGGGGTGGTTTTTTCTATTTTTAGCGGTTTTCAAAATTAATCCCAGATTAAGGGATTAGGGTTTTGGTATCTACGGAATACCTAAAAACATTGTATATATATTGTATGGTGAATGGTGAAATTCGATATAATGAAATAAGAAAGGTTTTCCCGGTTGAGGGTTTCCGATATAAATCTTTGCGTACTATGTGAATGAGCCATTGATTAATTTATGTTTTTCTTAAGAATCTATATGCATTGCTATACTTGACAGGTTTAAAACTTACATGTGGTATCAAATCTCGTTTTTGGCTTCAAAGGGATGCCTTTGTTGTTGAGGGTTTGGTTCTGTCTTGATAGATCAAGTTTATCTTGGGTTTGTGATAAACTTGGGTTTAGTGGGAGATTTTGCAGTGGTGATTTGAGTGCAAAAAGAGGAATGGAAAGCTATTCTAGAATCGAGATAGAGAAGTTCAACGGTAAAAGCTTTGAGCTATGGAAGTTGAAGATGGAGGACCTTCTTGTAGACAAATAACAATGGATCGTTGTGGATCCTAGTACACAACCTACTGGTACACTGTCTACTAGCACACATGCTAATGGTACACAACCTACTAGTACACAAACTACCAGAACACCACCTACTGGTATGTTGAAGGAAGATTGGGAGAAGTTGGACAGAAGAGAAAGGAGTATTATTCGACTCTGCCTGGCAGATTTGGTGTTGTTGAATGTCTCAGGAGAATCTACAGCCAAGGAACTATGGGATAAGTTGGGGAATTTGTATCAATCAAAGTCCCTGGTAAAGAAGTTGTTTCTTCGAAATAAGTTGTATCATCTTAGGATGGAAGATGGAGATTCTGTGACATAAAATATAAATGCCTTTAATACTCTGGTAAGTCAACTTGTCTCTGTTAATATTACGATTGCAGAAGAAGATAAGTGTATTACTTTGTTATGTTCTTT
>SNQJ01S0107115.1:0-19636 GCA_010110895.2 Picea sitchensis | reverse complement strand
AGTTGCAAGTGTGCTAAGTGCTAAGTGTTAAGTGCTAAGTGGTAATTGCTTTGTGCATACTGTGTGAGGCTTGCAGAGCTAAGTGCAAGTGATTGTAAGAGACCATGGAAGGCTTTGTGCTATAAATCAAGGAAGGAGGATCTAGCTAGGTGCGTAGATCTCCTATCCTCTGCGGAGTTGATTTTGAGGCTTTGTGCATGTAAGAAGATTGATCGAAGATAATAAATAAGATGAAGAGTTGGTGGGCGTAGCCCTAGGGTGGGGGTGAACCACGTATATCCTGTGTTATGAATTCTTTGTGATTTTTGGATGTTCTTTAGTTCATGTGATTCAATGCTTAGTGTGATGTTAGATGATAGATGAATCTGATATGATAGCTTAGTGATGAATAATGTGAATGAATGCTAGATCTGATCTCTATTGGTATGCTTAGTGCTTGAATCTATTGAATCTATGTGAATACTGCACTGATTTGTTGTTAGCATTTAGCTATGCGGTAAACTAAGACTGAAGATTGATGAATCATAATTGCTAAGTTCTCTGTTAAGGTGTGACAATCATAGATATGTGTCCTAGCTAAGGTTGTAGACACTGGAATCCTGCAACCATCGTTGCCTCTACCTTGGGTGAGACTTCATCTGCTTCGCAGGTGTTGCCAAAACGACTGGTAGTTAGGGTTTTGTTGGTGCCCTACTGTAGAGTTGAACCCTGGGTCTGCCCATGTTCCAACAAATGGTTCCGTTGCCGGGACTTGAAACTGTGATTACTGGGAACTGAGGAAGAAGAAGCTCTATGCGAAGATTTGACCCAAAATTGTGAAATCTCCATGCGTATATATGTTTCCATGGTGCACAGTACTCTACTTGGATTGTGAAGCTCTTTGCTAAGAAGAGAAGTCCAATCTGAAGAAAAGAGGTAAGATCTTGAAGCCTTGTGCTCTAATAAAGGTAAAAATAGTAAATTTTTTTAGATCTGGAAGCTTTGTGCTCTGCTGAAAGTAAGATAAGTAAAATTTTTTGTTTCAATAATATGGATCTAGGTATGTTTGATAAATTTTGTCCTAGCCTGAAAAATAGGGCACAACTAGAAGAAAGAGAATTTGATACGAGTAGATCTGATAAGAATAGTGAAAGATATGTTATTCCTATGCATAGAGAAAATGTTTGGACTAACAAATGGATGCAGGACCCTAGAATTTTCAGGTTAGCTACCATGATTTGTGCACAATACAGGAAAGGATGGGGATCATTTAATAGAAAGAGAGGATTAACTCTTTGTTACAGTTGTAGAATATTGGGACATCTTGCTAAGGAATGCCCTGGTAGAAGACCCAATTGTCTTTGTTGTAAAGATATGGACCATGAAGTTTTAGATTTCCCTAGAATGATTGCTAAACTTGAAAGAATGAATATGAGACAAGAAAACCCTAAGGAAGGTCAAGAAATCAAGACCATGGTAGAACCCCAGAAAGAATCAGAGACTACACTATTGCAAATGAAAGAAACCCTGAATGATCACAAAGATATCAACTTATTAGAGATCTTCAAAATAAAAGAATGCATAGAAGCGAGAATAGAAGAATTCAACATTGACTGTGTTATGGATGAAGAAACACAGGTGAATATTATGACAGAAAAAACTTGGGAAACTTTAGGAAAGCCTGTTATGATTCCTTCATTGGGAGGAATAAGATTATTTAGAGGAAAGATGATAAACCTACGCGGAAATCTCACCCAGATATCTATGAGTGCTCATGGAAATTCAACAGAGGAAGAGTTTGAGGTTGTTAAATTTATTGAGAACAATGCCCCATTTTCTGTATTACTAGGAAAACCTTGGATTGAAAAGGATCAAGCTAGAAGAAAAGAAGAACAAGTCTTAGAGAATAAGAAGCAAGAGTTGAAAGATTTCATGACTAGGAGGAGCACACACTTGATTGAAGAACAAGAGAACATATCGAAGCTATTTAGCACCAGAAACCTGGATGTTGAAGTTGAAAGAACACATGAATACTCACAAAAGATTGAAGCACCTACCCTAGATAGAGAAGAAGTATTTCCCTTGAATCATAGGAAAGAATCTCAACAACGTGAAGTTACTATGCCAAGAGGAGATAAGAATTAGAATGGGAAGAGGAATACCGAGACGAAGCTCACTGGAAAGAAGGCTAGAAAACTAAGTAAGAAGAGATCAAAGATCGAAAAGTTACAGAAGGTTCCAGAGGGAACTTCCCAGAAGGAAAATTTGCAAAACTGGAAAGGAATAACTAAAGTTGGGAGATGATCCAACCCAACTCCACTGACTAGCTGATGCGACTGAAGCTCGCCTTCATCGTGCATAGGAAGAAACAAAAAAAGACACCCAGGCCTTGAAGAAAGTGCAAGAAGTAGTCGTAGAACAACACCGAGTTGCAGAGAAGGAGAAGGTTGCTCTCTAGACAAAGTTTGAAGAGGAGAAAGCACAGATCGAACAAGAAAAAGAACAATTGCTCACAGAACAACTTAGAGTGAAAGAAGCAGTCAACAAAGCACTTCTCTCTGTGACAGTCTTAGAGCCAAAGGAAGAAGACTGAGTCGAGCATCAAGTAGAGCAGCTCACAGAAGCTATCTAATAGATAAAACATAGAATAGAAGACTTAGATCTCTGCACAGTGCCCGACACCCCATAGGATGTGAGGGATCAAAGAGATGCAACTGCTCGAAGTGCAGTTGAGAGAATAAAGGCCCTTGCGATGGAATGTAAATAAATAAGTGATCATAGTGCCAAGACTTATGAGTGACTCACTGAGAGCCCAAAACCAAAGGCACTAGGGTCAAAGCTCCAGGAGTTGAACCAACAAGTAGAAACAATATAGGTATAGTTGAAGCCCCTATCAACTGTTGAAAGGATGAAGCAATCCCAAGAGCAGTGCACTACTCAACAACAGGTCCACACTATTCAGAGAAGAGTCATGGAAGTAACTCAGAGGCTCCAACCTATACAGGATGAGGCTTGCCAACTGTTCTCAGAGATCAAAGATTGAGGAGAAGAACTGGAGCAAGTCGTCACTACAACTGAACAACGCTTAGAGGGACCTATCAATGAAGCTATTATCCAAGAGTTCGCTGAGAAGGAGGCCATGGCACGACAACAAGTCGAAGAAGATAGAGCCAAGATAGAGGATTTTAAGGCATAATTACCCAGATAAGAGTGACTTGGGATGAGTCACAAGTGAATGTTGGGGGCCTGTTGGCCCTTGACCAAGTTTTGAGGAGCCTTGGTCATGTTTGACCTATTTTTGGGACTTTGACAGGCTGTTGAAGGCAGAGCGCAAGACGAAGCAGAGATCCCCGGATATCAGCCCCTGTTTAGGGCCTTTTTGGGTTTTGGGATTATGTAATGGGTATGGGGATGTCGGCCCATGGGTTTAGCCATGATTAGACCTATTTTGTATTGTATAAATAGAAGTCTAGGCAATGTAAGAAGTAGTGAATAATGACTAGTAGTGATTAGTCAGTTGCAAGTGTGCTAATTTCTAAGTGCTAAGTGGTAATTTCTTTGTGCATATTGTGTGAGGCTTGTAGAGCTAAGTGAAAGTGATTGTAAGAGATCATGGAAGGATTTGTGCTATAACTCAAGGAAGGAGGATCTAGAGAAGTGCGCATATCTTTTGTCCTCTGCGGAGTTGATTTTGAGGCTTTGTGCATGTAAGAAGATTGATCAAAGATAATAAAGAAGATGAAGATTTGGTGGACGTAGCCCCAGGGTGGGGGTGAACCATGTATATCTTGTGTTGTAAATGCTTTGTGCTTTTTGGATGTTCTTTTGTTCATGTGATTCAATGCTTAGTGTGATTTTAGATGATAGATGAATCTGATATGATAGATTAGTGCTGAATAAGTGAATGAATGCTAGATCTGATCTATATTAGTATGCTTAGTTCTTGAATCTATTGAATCTATGTGAATACTGCACTGATCTGTTGTTAGGGTTTAGCTGCGCTGTAAACTAAGACTGAATATTGATGAATCATAATTGATAAGTTCTTTGTTAAGGTGTTACAATCACATATCTGTGTTCCAGCTAAGGTTGTAGACATTGGAGTCCTGCAATGACCCCTGCCTCTACCTTGGGTGAGACTTCATATACTTCGTAGGTGTTGTTGCAAGGGTTGGTAGTTAGGGTTTTGTTGGTGCACTGTTGTAGCATTGAACCCTAGGTTTTCCCCTGTGCCAACAAAAAGACATGACAATTTGGGACTGGGAACCCCTCATATCAAAATCTAGGAAAGGGCAGCCCCAACCCGCAGAATAAAGGATAGAGAAAATATGGACCACATCAAGACAACCAGTCTAGGCCGCAAGCAAATAAGGACACCAAAAAGACAAAGAAATATACTGTGGAGTGGTGCGACTTCCATAAGATCCCCTGGCATAACAATGCTGATTACCACTCAAAGAAGTCACTGGTGGCTGAGGTGAAAGCCTATGAATCAGATGTAGGTTTTGACTCTGAGTCAGAACCAGAGAGGGGGAGACAAATCATTGATGGAGAACCCAATGCTACCGTTCCTACCACCAAGCTCCATCCTAGTGAACCAGACAAGCCAGAGGAAGGCGAGCACATTTTTTATTGATATATGTGGGTGAAGGGTACCCCAATACACTTCATCATTGATAGAGGTAGCCTATATAACCTCATCTCATTAGAGGTTGTCAAGTGACTTGCCCTAGCGACAATGCCACACTCGCATCCCTACACCATCGAATGGCTCCGCCAACGAAGCGACATCTGTGTCAGCCAACAATTCCACTTGTCATACGTCATCAAGCCCTTCAAAGACGAGGTATTGTGTGATGTTTCCCCTCTCGAAGTTTGTAATGTTCTTTTGGGCCAAACATATTTATGGAAACACCATGTTGTGTATGAGTCCAGGCCTCACAGTGTTATTATTACTTTGAACAATAAATTGTACAGGATACCGGAGGCAATCCCACCTAGTGCTATTTCCTTGATCTCTTCCAATCAATGCATGAAGTTCATCTCTCAGACGGGGAAGCTTGTCTTCTTTGTGATTCACTCTTAGAATGAGAGAAAGATTGCAGCCACATCAAGGGTCTCTGCGACCGACCTCTCCACACAACAAAATCAAGTGGACAAGGTTGTGGAATTATACTCATATATCTTCTTTTCACCTACCAGGGTACATCTACACTGTCAGGTCAAGAACCCCATTGATCTGACCCCCGACGCACCGCTTCCCAATGGTCCAGTCTACTGCTGCTCTCTATTAGAGAATGAGGAGATTAAGTGGCAGATCCAAGAACTTCTCCACAAGAGGAACATTTGTCCCATCTCATCATCGTGAGGGATCCCAATTGTGCTAGTACAGAAGAAATATGGAACCTGGAGACTATGCATTGATTATCGGTCCCTGAATAAAATCATAGTCAGAAACCAATACCCGATTCCCAAAATCGAAGACCTCCTTGATCAAATCACGTGGGAAAAATACTTCAGTAAGACTGATTTGAAGTATGGTTACCACCAAGTCCCAATAGAAAAAACAGATGTATCGAAGACCTCCTTCAAGTCCAAGGAAGGCCTTTTCGAATGGTTGGTCATGCCCTTTGGCTTGAAAATGATCCAACCACTTTCATGAGGATGATGGGTGATATCATGCGACCATTCACAAATACTTTTGTAGTGGTGTATCTAGATGACATTATCATTTACAACAAGACTTGGGCAGAACACTTGCAACATATTCAACATGTTCTACACACCCTCCAGTAGCATAAGCTATATTCCAACTTGGAAAAATGCTCCTTCGACATGTACAGGGTCCATTACCTGGGCTACATCGTTGATCAACATGGTGTACATTTGGATCCAGCCAAGATCCAAGTAATCCGTGACTAGACAACCCCAACCACACTCACTGAGCTTTAGAGCTTCTTAGGCCTTGCAAATTTTTGCTGCATGTTTGTGTTGGGATTCTCTCATATTGCATGGGACCTCAACCAAGTAACCAAGGGTGGTGGTAAGGATAAATTTGTGTGGGGCCGATCCCAACAACAAGAGTTCAATGATTTGAAGTATCTCTTTTTCTCAACCCCAATACTTTCACTACCAGACCTGCAACATCCATTTGAGATCGATATAGATGCTTCAGACTATGGTGTGGGCATCGTTCTCACTCAAAACGACCACTCTGTGGCCTATCATAGTGGGACACTATCATATGTTGTCCATAAGTACCCTAATTATGACAAAGAAATGTACTCCATTATGCAAGCCTATCGCCAATGGAGACATTACATTCTTGGGAAGGAGACAGTCATCCACACTGATCATAAGCCACTGCAGTTCATGCAAACACAAGGAAAATTGCAGAATGACCGCCATTAGAAGTGGTCCACATACTTGCAACAATTGCACCTCAACATCAAGTATAAAACATGAAGCACCAATCACGTCGATGATTGCCTCAACAGACTACCAGTGGCGAAACTCACCATGGTGCTAGACTCTTGCAGCCATGAGACCTATGGATGCCTCCAACTCTATGAGACAGACCCGTAATTCACGACCACCTACCAAATGTTCGACGCAAATGTAGTTTTCACTAATTTCCATATTCAATATGGGATGTTGTGACATCTAGGACATATCTGTGTTCCATCAAGCGAGTGAGAAAAGATGATCTGGGAAGCCCACTATAGTCAGGTGGCAGAACACTTTGGCATTGAAAAGACAGTGGAAATGATGCAAAAAAATTTCTACTGGATGAAACTTCGACAGGATGTCAGCAAGTATATCAAGTCCTGCAATGCCTACACTATTTCCAAACTGACCAATAAGAAACATGGCCTATACACCCATATTCCTACTCCTGACAGGCCATGGGAATCCATCTCCATGGACTACATGTTGGGCCTCCCGTCCACCAAGCGGGGAAATGACTATGTTTTTGTGGTTGTTGATCGCTTTTCTAAGATGGCTATTCTGGACGCCTGCAAGAAGAGAATCACAACAGAGGCCACTGCCAAAATCTTCTTTGAAAGAGTCCAGGTACACTTTGGAATCCCACAAACGATTGTCTCATATCGGGACAGTCGATTTCTCAACACATTCTGGTTGAGCCTCTGGTCACTGCTAGACACCAAGCTCAACAAATCCATGGCCTTACACCCCGAAAAAGATGGCCAAACCGAGGTCGTAAATCGAATGATTGTGCATATCATGCACATGTATAATTCCAAGCACCCTCACACATGGTATGAGAGTCTTTCCTATGTCTAGCATAGCTATAACCGATCCCTGCATATCTCAACTAGCCACAACCCCTTTCAGGTGGGGTTGGGATTCCAACCATTGGGTCCCATAGATGTTGCACTACCCCTTGCAGTCACCTCGACCGACTCATCTCCTACTCCAACTGAAGCTGACAAAGCCACCCGGTTCATTGAGTAGATCCAACACATCCACCAATAGGTTTAGGATATCCTACAGAAGTCCAATGACAAGTACAAGCAACACGATGATCAACACTGGGTGCCGCATAAGTTTTAGGTGGGCAACAAATTTTGGTTTCATTTGCAGAAAGAACGCTTTACCAGACCCCATCGAAAGATTTTCCTACTCCATTATGGGTTGTACACCATCACCAAGGCTATGGGTGATAATTATTTTAATATCAACATTCCTCCTTTCCTTGGCCTGCACCCAACGTTCAACGTGGATCTCCTTCAACCTTATTTCCCACCATTATTGGACACCTTAGTGATAGAAGAACAAATGACACCAACATAGCTCAACCCTGACTGCATAAAAAAGGAATCCAATGATCATATTGTGGAAAAAACGGTCAAGGGCACTCGCCAACAAAGGATCCAACTCTATCGAGTTGTCAAAGCAGGGCAACTTCTGCACCAAGGAAAGTGGTTCACTCGGGGCCAAATTCAACATAAATTTCCTCATCTAATGGGGGAACTCAACGCAATGGATACCATTGCTTCCTAAGGGGGGAGGATTGATTCATATGGATGTCGGTGGCCTCCTACCTATTCCAACTGGCTCATTTTAGCAGTTTTCCAGTTTGACAGTTTTTTCCTAGTTTTCGGGTCCCTGACTTCCAGGGCCGTTTTGAGGGCCTAAACAACATTTTTAGGGCTCGCCACAATGAAAATGTAAAGAGGTCGCCACAAAAAACATGTGTATTCCTCGGATATACCTTTCCAATGGGATATCGTGTGCCTAAAACGGATATCTATGCAAAAGTTACGACCCCAGGAAGTTGATGTACTAACTTACCCAAACGGGGACCACATGACTTTTGGCGCTTCATCTCTTAGGGTTAGGTTTTTGGATGTCTAGGGTTTTTGAAATTCCTGTTTATTTTAATTAGGCTTTGAGAGTCTCATTGTAATCATCTTCTAGAAAATGAGCGCAACCTTCACATCTCTTCTTAGAGATAAGCCGCCACCATTCTAGCAAGCTTGTTTTCCGCTACATTTTACAGTTTCAGCTTATTTCCTTATTGAATAGAAACCAATTTTACTGTATATCTGTTATTCTGTGTTAAGCATCTTTTGATAATAATCTGTATTCATTTCCTTCTGCTCATAAAATATGGATCAGTATGTAATCGAGCTCAATATGATAAAATATGTGTATTTTATGTATCTTGTGTCTCTGTATGTTACTGTTGTGTTTTTCATTTATGAATGCATGTGGAGTGAGGTTGTGTGGATGACAAAGTGTTGCAGGTTTGGTGCATAGTATAATGTGAGAAATTGTGCATTTCAGAGAGGATTAATATAGACCGTTGATCACGATAGGATCAATGGTGATCCAACTCTTGAGTTTGGATCGGATACGATACCTGAGGAGGTAGAGAACCCAAAGACCTTCAGAGTCTATTAAAAGTCAAAATATGGACTAGATACGATCAATGGTGATCCAAATCTTAAGTTCATATCCAACTCTTTAGATGGACTAGTCAGAAGACGGACTAATTAGAAGATGGACTAGTTAGAAGACGGATAAGATCAATGGTGATCCATCTCTTGAGTTTTGATCGGATACGATACCCGAGGAGGTAGAGAACCCAAATACCTTCAGAGTATATTAAAATTCAGAAGACGGACTAGAGACTAATATTCTAAGTGATGATAGTCCAATGACTATCAGAATTGACCAATTATATCAGTCCCAACCCATCAGAGTGGTATGGAGTCTGACCATCAGAGTGGAAGGGGATAAGCTATCAGAGTGGCCATAGTGAACTATCAGAGTCTTGCAACTCAAACACAGTCCAAGTTTATTTGGAGCGATGCAATTCTTAGAGCCATATCCATCAAAGTGGATATACTCCAGAATAATATGACAAGAGAGTTCGATGGTCTATGGGGATAAAGAAAAACTTATGATGACTAGAAACAGTCTGACGCCCTAGTGCTTGGTCCCAGCCCATGGTGCCGGGGAGAATTAAGCGCCTTTATGTTAGTGTAATGCCTACCACTTGGTCCTATGGTGGAGAAAGAAGATGAATTTCATATGAACTTCATAAGGTGAAGTTGAGTTGAAAACTCTAAGGTGTGATCTAGGGTACAAAAGGGAGAAAATCTTGTGGCACTTGATTTCATCAAGTGGTGTGCTCGAAGGGGATAGTTTGCGTTTTATTGCTACCATGGACGAATTTTCAGTCCACGCGTGGGCCAGATAACCCACAAGTTTGAGGATTGAATTCATTGAACTTCGGACCCCAGATTTGGTCTTTCATCAAGTGGTATCAGATAAGGGATAGATTTCCTACGTGTGAGTGGATAGATGTAGAATCCTAGAGGAGTAGAGGATGTTGAGAAGGTTATAGAGGAGAGAACCAATAATACCAAAATTTCAAGCATGAGGTATTGAGCAGTAGGTGCAAAGTCTTGTTATAGGAGAAAGGATTGGTTACAACTCACTGTTGAACATGAGGAGAAGATCAATGTTATGATGGAGTGATGCATGAGGAAAAGGAATACCAGAGGTTGATGATGGAAAGCACCAATGAAGATACATGATCAGGAGATCATGAATATTTTCTACCATGGGAGTTTGATGCAGGTGCATTGACCCTCCCCAAAATCAAATTAGAATTGTGAACATTTCAAACGGCGAGGATGTAGAAAGACATGGCCAAGAGGACACAATTTCCTCGATAATTGTGTCGAATTATAGGGTTTGTTTTGTAATTTTTGTGTTAATCATATTGTTAGAAAGTTTTAGGGGTGTTTTTTGAAGATAGATTGGATTTGGAAATTATCTAATCCTTGTTTTTTGATGCAGGCGCATTGAACCCCACCCAAATCAAATAAGAAGTGTGATCATTCCATAAGGCAAGGACATAGATGAACATGGCCAAGAGGAAAATATTTCCTCGATAATTGTGTAGAATGATAGGGTTTTTTTGTAATTGTTGTGTTAAGCATATTGTTAGCAAGTTTTATGGGTGTTTGTTGATGATAGATTGGATCTGGAAATTATCTGATCCTTGTTGTATTCTTATTTAAATGTAATCCTGTAGTTGTTGAGAGGGGGCCAGACAAAATGTAATAAGACTGAGTGGGAGGAAAGGCCCAGAGAGGCCATGTGTATGTAATTGAGCTCAATCTAATAAAATATGTGTATTTTATGTATCTTTTGTCTGTGTGTGTTAATGTTGTGTGTTTCATTTATGAATGTGTGAGGAGTGAGGTTGTGTGAATGACAGAGTGTTGCAGGTTTGGTGTACAATAGAATATGAGAAATCACACATTTGAACAAGGAGGAAGATTGCTCGTTGATTATGATAGGATCAATGACAATCCAACTCTTGATTTTGGATCGGAGACGATGCCCGAGGAGGCAGAGAACCTATAAGACCTTCATAGTTTATTAAAAGTTGGAAGAAGGATGAGAGACTAATAATATGAGGGGTGATAGTTTGATGAGTATTTGAGCTTACCAGTCAGAGTGGTCCCATCCCTTCGGAGTGGTATGGATTCTGACCATCGGAGTGGCAGGGGATAAGATATCAGAGTGGCCATAGAGAACCATCAGAGTTTTGCAGCTCAAACAAAGTTTGAGTTTATTCAGAGTGATACATTTCTCGAAGCCAGATCCATCAGAGTGTCTCTACTCCAGAACACTTTGACAAGAGATTTCGATGGTCGATGAGGATAAAGAAAAGTTTGATGACTAGAAACAATCTGATGCCCTAGCACTTGGTACCATCCCATGGTACTGTGGAGAATTAAGCAACTATATGTTAGCATAATTCCTATAACTTGGTATTATGGTGGTGAAAGAAGATGACGTTCCTATGAACTTCACAAGGAAAAGATGAGTTGAAAACTTCGAGGTTTGATCCAGGATATAGAAGGGAGAAAATCCTGCGGCACTTGATTTCATCAAGTGGTGCATTCGAAGGGGATAGTTTGAGTTTATTGCTTCTATGGATGAATGTTCAGTCCACGTGTGGTCTAGATAACCCACAGGTCTGAGAATTGAATTAAATTATCTTCATGACCCTAGATTTGGTATTTCTTCAAGTGGTATCAGAGAAGGGAAAGTTTCCCTACGTGTGAGTGGGTAGATGTAGAAGCCTAGAGGAGGAGAGGATGCTCAAAATGTTCTAGAGGAGAGAACCAATGATACCAAAAGGTCAAGCTCAGGAGAAATATTGATGAGGTATAAGATAGTAGGTGTGGAAGATTTATACATGAGAAAGGCTTGGTTGTAGCTCATTGTTGAGCATGAGGATATGCTCAGCGTTATGATGGAGTGAAACATGAGGAAAAGGAAGACCATAGGTTGGTGATGGAAAGTAGCAATGAAGATACATGATCAGTAGATCATGAATATTTTCTACCCTTGGAGTTTGATGCAGGCACATTGACCCCCCCCAAAATCAAATTGGAATCATGAACATTACATAAGGCTAGGATGTAGACATACGTGGACAAGAGGACACAATTTCCTCGATAATTGTGCCAAATGATAGGGTTTGTTTCGTAGTTACTATTTTAAGCATATTGTTAGCAAGTTTTAGGGGTGTTTGTTGAAGATATATCGGATCTAGAAATTATCCGATCTTTGTTGTATTATTATTTAAATGCAAGCTTGCAGGCATTGAGAGGGGGAAAAACACAATGTAATAAGGATGAGAGGACAACTAGGCACAAAGAGGCCATGTGTATGTAATTGAGATCAATAGAATAAAATCTATGTATTTTATGTATCTCATGTTTCTATGTGTTAATGTTGTGTTTTGCATTTATGAATGCGTGAGGAGTGAGGTTGTGTGAATGACAGAGTGTTGCAGGTTTGGTGTGCAACAAAATGTAAGAAATCATGCATTTCAGCAAGGAGGAAGATTGACCGTTGATCACGATAGGATCAAAGATGATCAAACTCTTGAGTTCGGACTAGAGACGATACACTAGGAGGTGGAGAAATTGAAGACCTTTGGAGTCTATTAATAGTTGGAAGAAAAACTAGAAACTAATACTCCTAGGGGTGATAATATGATGACTATTGGAGCTGAGCAGTTGGAGAGGTCCCAACCCATTGGAGTGGTATTGATTCATACCATCAGAGTGGCAAGGGATAAGTTATCATAGTGGCCACAACGAACTATGAAGTATTGTCGCTCAAACAAAGTCTGAGTTTATTTGGAGCGATGCAGTTCTTGAAGTTGGATCCATTAGAGTGGCTCTACTCCAGAACACTCTGATAAGACATTCCGATGGTATTTGGGGATAAAGAAAAGTTCGATGAACAAAAACAGTCCAACGCGTTAATGCTTGGTCCCAACTCATGGTCCTGGCCATAATTAAGCACCTTCATGTTAGAGTAATTCCTAGCACTTGGTCCTATGGTGGCGAAATAATATGAAGTTCCTATGAACTTCACAATGTGAAGCTGAGTTGAAAAATTTGAGGTGTGATCAAGGGTAAATAAGGGAGAAAATCATGCGACACTTGATTTCATCAAGTGGTGCATTCGAAGGGGATAGTTTGAGTTTTAATGTTTCCATGGATGATGCTTAGTCCATGTATGGGCTAGATAACCCGCAGGTTTGAGGATTGAATTCACTAATATTCGTGAGACAAAATTTGGTATTTCATGAAGTGGTATCAGAGTAGGGAAATTTTTCCTACCTGTGAGTGAGTAGATGAACAATCCTAGAGGACCAGAGGATGCTCAAAAGGTTCTAGAGGGAAGAACCAGTGATACCAAAAGGTCAAGATTAGGAGAAATATTGATGAGGTATTGGTAGAAGGTGAAGAGGCTTTCTATAGGAGAAAGGATTGGTTGCATCTCATTGTTGAGAATGAGGATAAGCTCATAGTTATGATGGAGTGATGCATGAGGAAAAGGAAGACTAGAGGTCGATGATGGAAAGCAATAATGAAGACACATGATCAGGAGATCATGAATATTTTCTACCCTGGGAGTCTGATGGAGGTGCATTGACACCCCCCAGATGAAATTAGAATCATGAACATTCCAGAAGATGAGGATGTAGAGGAACGTGGACAAGAGGATGCGATTTCCTCAATAATTGTGTCGAATGATAGGGTTTGTTTCATAGTTGTTATGTTAAGCATATTGTTAGCAAGTTTTAGGGGTGTTCATTGAAGATATATCAGATTTGTAAAGTATTCAATCCTTGTTTTCTGATGCAGTAGCATTGACCCGCCAAAATCAAATCGGAATTGTGAAAATTCCAGAAGGCAAGGACGTAGACGAATGTGGCCAAGAGGATGAAATATCCTCGATAATTATGCCAAATGATAGGGTTTGTTTCGTAATTGATGTGTTAAGCATATTGTTAGCAAGTTTTCATGTTGTTTGTTGAAGATAGATAGGATCTGGAAATTATCCGATCCTTTTTGTATTCTTATTTAAATGTAAGCCTCTAGGCATTGAGAAGGGGCCAGGCACAATGTAATCAGGCTGAGAGGGATTCCAGGCCCATAGAATATGTGTGTATGCAATCGAGCTTGATATAATAAAATCTATGTATTTTATGTATCTTCTGTCTCTATTTGTTATTGTTGTGTGTTTCATTTATGAATGCATGAGGAGTGAGGTTGTGTGAATACAAAAGTGTTGCATGTTTGGTGCATAGTAGAATGTGAGAAATCACACATTTTAGTGAGGAGGAAGATCGATTGTTGATCATGATAGGATCAATGATGATCCAAATCTTGAGTTTGGACGAGAGATGATACATGAGGAGATAGAGAACCTGAAGACCTTTGGAGTCTATTAATAGTTAGAAGATGGATGAGAGACTAATACTCCAAGGGGTGATAGTCCAATGACTACTGGATCTGATCAATCATAGTGGTCCCATCCCATTGGAGTGGTATGAAGTCCAAACACCGAAGTGGTAAGGGATAAGCTATCGGAGTGGCCATAGCAAATCGTTAGAGTCTAGCAGCTCAAACAAATTCCAATATTATTTAGAGCAATGAAGTTCTCGGAGCCGGATCCATCGAAGTGGATCTACTCCAGAACACCCCCACAAGAGAGTCCGATGGTGTATGGGGATAAATAAAATTCCAATGACCAGAAACATTCAGACTCCCTAGTGCTTGGTCGCAACCTGTGGTCCCATGGATAATTAAGTGCCTATATGTTAGTGTAACACCTAACACTTGGTCCTATGGTGGCAAAATAAGATGAAGCTCCTATGAAATTCACAAGGCAAAGTTGAGTTGAAAAATCCAAGGTGTGATAGAGGGTACAAAAGGGAGAAAATGCTGTAGTAGTTGATTTCATCAAGTAGTGTGTTCGAAGGGGATTGTTTGAGTTTTATTTTTTCCATGGATGAATGTCTAGTCTGTGTGTGGGCCAAATAACCGACATGTATGAGGATCAAATTCATTGAACTTTGTGACCCCATATTTGGTCTTTTTTCAAGTGGTATCAGATCAGGGAAATATTTCCTACGTGTGAGTGGATAGATACAAAATTATAGAGGAGCAAAGGATGTGGAGAAGGTTATAGAGGAGAGAACCAATGATACGAAAAGGTCAATCTTAGGAGAAAGATTGATGAGGTATTGGGTAATAGGTGAAGAGTCTTATTACAGGATAACGTATTGGTTGCATCTCACTGTTGAGAATGAGGAGAAGCTCAATGTTATTGTGGAGTGATGCATGAGGAAAAGGAAGACCATAGGTTGATCATGGAAAGAAACAATGAAGAAACATGATCAAGAGATCATGAATATTTTATACCCTGGGAATTTTATGTAGGTGCATTGACCCTCCCCAAATCAAATCAGAATCATGAACATTCCAAAAGGAGAGGACATAGACAGATGTGGCCAAGAGGACACGATTTCCTAGATAATTACGTTAAATTATACGGTTTGTTTTGTAATTGTTGTGGTAAGCATATTGTTAGAAAGTTTTAGGGGTGTTTGTTGAAGACAAATCAGATATGGAAATTATCCGATCCTTGTTGTATTCTTATTTAAATGTAATCCCACAGGTGTTGAGAGTGGGATAGACAAAATGTAATCAGGCTGAGAGAGTGGCCAGCCCCAAAGAGGCCGTGTGTATGTAATTGCGCTCGATCTAATAAAATATGTGTATTTTATGTATCTTGTGTCTATGTGTGTTGCATTTATAAATGCATGAGGAGTGAGGTTGTTTGAATTACAAAGTGTTGTAGGTTTTATGCACAAACAAATGTGAGAAATCGTGCATTTAAGAAAGGAGGAAGATCGACCATTGATCATGATAATATCAATGAAGATCCAACTCTTGAGTTAGAATCATAGATGATACACAAGGAGGTAGAGAACCTAAAGAACTTCAGAGTCTATTAACATTCAGAATATGGATTAGAGACTAATAATCCAAGGGGTTATAGTCCAATGACTATCAAAGATAACCAGTTGGAGCGGTCCCAACCCATCAGAGTGGTATGGATTCCGATTGTCGAGGTAGTAGGGGATAAGCTATTGGAGTGGCCATAACGAACTGTCAGAGTATTGCAACTCAAATGAAGTCCGAGTTTATTTAGAGCAATGCATTTTTTAGACCTGGATCCATGAGAGTGGCTCTACTCCAAAACACTCCAACAGTTCGATGGTCTATGGGGATTAGGAAAAGTATGATTATCAGAAAGAGTATGATGCCCTAGCACTTGGTCCTCGACTATGGTGCTGTGGAGAATTAAGTGCATGTATGTTAGCGTAAATTGGTCCTATGGTGGCTAAAGAAGATGAATTTCTTATGAAATTCACAAGGTTAAGCTTAGTTGAAAACTTCGAGGTGTGATCTAGGGTATAAAGAGGAGAAAATGTTGTGGCACTTGATTTCATCAAGTGGTGCGTTCAAATGGGATAGTTTGAGTTTTATTGCTACCATGGATGAATTTTAAATCCATGTGTGGGAAAGATAACCCATAGGTTTGAGGATTAAATTAAATGATCTTCGTGACCCCATATTTTTCATTTCATCAAGTGGTATTAGAGCATGGAAAGTTTTCCTACGTGTGAGTGGGTAGAGGCAGAATCCCAGAGGAGCAGAGGATGCTCAAAAGGTTCTATAGGAGAGAACCAGTGATACCAAAAGGTTAATATCAAGAGAAATATTGATGAGGTATTGGGTAATAGGTGCAGAGGCTTACTATAGGAGGAAGGCTTGGTTGTAGCTTACTGTTGGGCATGAGGAGAAGCTTAGTGTTATGATGGAGTGATGCATGANTGATACCAAAAGGTTAATATCAAGAGAAATATTGATGAGGTATTGGGTAATAGGTGCAGAGGCTTACTATAGGAGGAAGGCTTGGTTGTAGCTTACTGTTGGGCATGAGGAGAAGCTTAGTGTTATGATGGAGTGATGCATGAGGAAAAGGAAGAACATAAGTTGATGATGGAAAGAAACAATGAAGACACATGATTAGGATATCATGAATATTTTATACCCTAGGATTCTGATGCAGGTGCATCCCCCCCCCCAAATAAAATTGAAATCGTGAACATTCTAGAAGGCAAGGACATAGATGGATGTGGTGAAGAGGATGCAATTTCCTCGACAATTCTGCCGAATGATAGGGTTTGTTTCATAATTGTTGTGTTAAGCATATTGTTAGCAAGTTTTAGGGGTGTTTGTTGAAGATACTTGAGATCTAGAAATTATCTGATCTTTGTTGTATTCTTATTTAAATGTAATCCTGCGGGCATTGAGAGGGGGCCAGGGACAATGTAATCAGGTTGAGAGGGTGGCCAGGACCAGAGAGTATTTCTGTATGTAATCAAACTCATTCTAATAAGATATGTGTATATTATGTATCTTGTGTCTTTGTGTGTCAATGTTGTGTGTTGCATTTATGGATGAGTGAGGAGTGAGGTTGTGTGAATGAAAGAGTGTTGCAGGTTTGCTATGTAGCAAAATGTGAGAAATCATGCATTTCAGCGAGGAGGAAGATTGACAATTGATCATGATAGGATCAATGAAGATCCATCTCTTGAGTTAGGGTCAAAGATGATACCCAAGGAGCTAGAGAACTGGAAGATCTTTGGATTCTATTAACAGTCAGAATATGGACCAAATATTAATGCTCCAAGGGGTAATAGTCTGATGACTATCGGAGCTGACCAGTCAGAGTGGTCCCATCCCATAAGAGTGATATGGAGTTCGACCATTGAAGTGGTAGGGGATAATATATTGATGTGGCCATAGTGAATCGTCAGATTCTTGAAACTCAAATGAAGTCAGAGTTTATTCAGAGTGATGTAGTTCTCGGAGCTAGATCCAACATAGTGGTTGTTAGGTATGTGTTATATTCTTTGCACAACTAGATACAATGTTTTATACATTGTGATAGGTGTGCAGGGGGGCGACATCCCCCCTACACAGGGGTTCGGGGGAAGTCCCCCCAAGAAATTGTTTATCCTCGAGAAACATGTCTCATTTTTGCCTTGTTTTTCATGTCGCCTCGATTTTTGTGTCCATTGTTGGGCGGTTTTTCAGCACATGGTTTTTTACGATGGTTTTCTATTTATGGTTAAGGAATTAGGGTTGTTGACTAATCCAGTTCATAGGGTTAGGGTTTTGGATGATGCTAGCTCCTATATGTATATTTTATTGTAAATAATGTATCACTATGAATGCATATAGAATATGTTGGTTTTCCCAGTTTGGGTTTCCATGGGAAAAATCTTTGTGTAATGTGTGTATTTTCCATTGTATCTTTTCTGTTCTTTTATTGAAAATCTATTTGCAGTAAAATATTGTACAAGGTTAAAATCTATATTTGTGTAATGTGTGCATTTTCCATTGTATCTTTTATGTTCTTTTATTGAAAATCTATTTGCAGTAAAATATTGTACAAGGTTAAAATCTAGTAGATTTTAACCTTGTACAATATTTTATTGCAAACATATTTTCAATAAAATAACATAAAATATATAATGGAAAATAAGCACAATACACATATATTTTCCCCCTAGAAACCCAAACCGAGAAAACCAACATATTCTATATTCATTCATAGTGATACATTGTTTACTATACAATATACATAGAATATCTAACAACATACAAAACCCTAACCCGATGACCTGGATTAGTCAACAACGTTATTTAATTAACTAGAAATAGAAAATCATTGACAAAAACCATGTGCTGAAAAACCTCCCAATAATGGACACGAAAATCGAGGTGATACAAAAAATGACGCAAAAATGTGACATGTTTCCCAAGGAAAAATTATTTTTTCAGGGGTGATGCCCCTGAACCTCCATGTAGGGGGGCTATCATCCCCCTGCAACCCCCCAAGGGTGGGCCTAGTGGCCCCCCCTCAAATCCCCATGCACGCTCGGTGCAACATAGTAAACACTAGAGCTAGTCATGCAAAGAATATAACACATACACATCATTCTCCCACTTGTTGTTTTCTTTGCATACAGGGGGTTACAAGGTTACATAGTCAACAATATAGAGAAATAATGCTCATGGATCATCTACACCAAGATAACTTCTCAGTGCTCACAAATTTTGTTAATGAATCTACAACATTATTCAAAGTTTCCACCTTCATCAACAACACTTTCTTTTCTTCAACCATGTCTCTCACAAAGTGATATTGAATATCAATATGCTTTTTCTTTGAATGATAAGTCCAGTTCTTCGCCAGAAAAATTGCACTTCGACTGTCAAAATCTATCCTTACAGCTTGTTGTACCAACCCAATACTTTAACACAATCTTTGTAACCATACTACTTCCTTACTTGCATGAGTGGCTTCCATGTATTCAACTTCTATAGTTGAAAGTGCCACTATAGCCTATCATTTTCTCATCTAACTGATTTCTCCTCCAAACAGGTTAAACACATGCCCTCTTGTAGATCTCCTACGATCTATATATTCAACCCATTCTGCACCCACAAAGACATGTATGTCCAACACCCTATCCAATCTTGGTCTTCCTTGGTTGCACAATCCATAGCTAGCAGTGCCACAAAAATACCCGAAAACCCTTTTTACTGCTGTCCAATGCTCCTTCCCTGGATTTGACATATACCTTCTCAAAACTCCCACTGCATGTGCAATGTCCGATCTAGTACATACCATTGAATACATCAAACTTCCAACTGCA
>SNQJ01S0107114.1:18065-33215 GCA_010110895.2 Picea sitchensis | reverse complement strand
TATTTATATCAGATTAGTCCACAACTACCACGAGTGTGACCTGGCTATCTCATTCAATTCTTTCGTCTGCGCATCCTTCTGTTAGACTATGCGCGTTTTCTCCTGTCAGATGCAAGCTCATATCAGCATGGGTCTGCAAGACGAAACCATCCATCGTGATACCTCGGGCTGACAACTCTGTCTCCTCGGCCATAGCTTCCACACCTCCCACTTATGTACTGAGTTGAGGATTCAACTACAAGTCCTTTTTCATTAATTGAATCCTCCTCGGGATTAGAACACAACTTAACGTCTATGGGTCGGCCACATGCTTCTCTCGAATTAGTTGTTATATAAGCACATGATTGTGGGGTCGTCATAAGAGGTTTGGATGCACACCGTTTTTGAGCCCGCAATTAACCACCTTCCGCCACATAACTCTTTTGTTATACCATGGTTTCAATTGTGGGACTTCTCAAGAATTTTATCATTCGAGCATGTTCTGTCCCCGCAATGAAGCATGCCCTGCTTTTGTTTCCACGTGCTGCTCTTGGATGGACCCTGCTTTTTACTATGAATATCAACGGCTCACAATTACTTTGGGGTTTCAGGATTCAGGCCTTTTCAATGCATAACTCTTACAATCCTCTGAAGTGTCGAATTCCCGAAGTGTGAGATCTGGTGCCGCGTGTCCTCTTGTTTTGGATGACCGATATTTACTTTAGGAGTTCAGGCCTCGGGCATTTTTCTCCTGTTGCTCACGCAATTCTCTAAAGTGTCGAATTCCCGAAGTGAGAGATATGGTGATGCGTGGCCTCTTATTTTGGATGACCGAGATTTACTTCAGGAGTTCGAGCTTCAGGCCTTTTTCTCCTACTGCTCACGCAATTCTCTGAAGTGTTGAATTCTCGAAGTGAAGGATCTGGTAATGCATTGCCTCTTATTTTGGACGGTCGAGATTTACTTCAGGAGTTCGGGCTTCAGGCCTTTTTCTCTTGTTTCTCACGCAATTCTCTAAAGTGTTGAATTCCCGAAGTGAGAGATCTGGTGACACGTGGCCTCTTATTTTGGATGGCCGAGATTTATTTTGAGAGTTCGGGCTTCGAGCCTTCAGGAGTCCTTTACTTACTCAAATTCTTCTTTCTTTCTCATGGAGTACGGGATCGCCTAACATGTGTCTCCTACTGAAATATCAATGGACACGAGCGATTGCGGGTTCACAACTAGCAGATACTTCAATTTCCTTTCTGATCCCCGCAATGCGAAGATGCTCGTTCATAGCGGGATCGATATGCACTGTTGATCTCTTGATCTAGCAAGATCAAAGATTGTGAGCGATTGCGAGCTCATAACTTGTGGAAACTTTAATTTGCATCCTGATCCCTGCAATGCCTCCCCACCGTCGATTTATCTCCGATGAGATCTGATGGTCGTGACTTAATCTTACTGATCTAACGGCTAATCTTTCTCTCACTTAGATCTTACGGCTGGAAAATGAATTTATTCTCCTGTCAGTATTTCGAACCCAAAAAGGGTTGCGCTTATACGTTTCCTATGCAGACCATAGACTTTGGACGACCTGCTGCCCTTGACAACTATTTGTGAAAACACCTTTAAAAATGGGTTGTCTTTCCTTGATGTCCTTAAATAAAAAACCATCACTAGGAATTCACATAACACCATATTTTCTTCKCTTCCATGAATAATAATTAATAAATTGTTCTATGCTTTTGGACTTGAACAATTGTTTGAAACATGGAATTATGGGGATATGATGAAGAATTTTTCAACACACCTTATTTGTTACATGATCAATCGATATCTACTAATTCCACATTTAAGGAATTCAAGTTTTGATGCATTTTTTCCACAATATATAATATGATCAATATGACATGCATCAATTGCATTATACTCCAATCCTATATTTTTCATAATGACACACAATTCTCAGTGTGTGTGAGGTAAAGTATTTGAAAGTTGTAGGAGAATATCATGAAACAATATACAAGAATAAATAAATTAATATATATAATAATGGATACTAAGATCATATATATTATAATCGCAAGAAAAAAGACAAAACATTATATTTATACATGGAAAGTCTTGCATACCTTACTATCCATGTCATACATGTGTTTAAAATATTGTTCAATACCTTCAAGTTGACAAATAACAAAAAAGAAGAGAGAAGACTTTTCTTTGAGTCTTTGTATAAAGGTTTATGGGCCTTATCAATAAGAGTTACATCACAAATATTTTCATAGATCTCATCCACATGTTCATTCTCATTCATGGCGACAAAGGTGTCATGGATCAACCTATTTATCCCTTCATTCTAAACAATATTAGTGTCATTTCTTTGTTATGACCCAAGGGGGGAATATATGGGGCTAAATGTACATTTAATTCATAAATATATATGTAATAGGGTCAGCCTAATAGTAAAGGGGCCTCATGTGTATTGTGTGAATATGTATATATAGAGATCATCTATTCATTATTAAGGGGTCCTGAATTGTGATGTCTCAATGTATTTGAATATTTGGAGGAGGTTCTCCTATTCTTTAAGGAGTTATTGTATAACTCATATTTGTTATCTATCTTGGAGTTATTCTTCGCACTCACATTGGTGTACATGGTGTGTACTTCTAATTTATTCTGATATCTTAAGAATTTGGAACATAACATTTGCACATATTTCATCATCTTTATTTTTCAATTGTTCCCTTGACTCATCCTTTTCCCACTTTCCTTGTTTTAAATTTTGAACCTTGTTAATGAGTGCTTGATTAAGGTCTCATATCTTAGAGATCTCATCACCCTTCTTCTTTATCTCTTATTTCACTTATTTTAGCTCATCTTGAATTCTATACATTACTTCCATTTTTGTATACCTAATCCATTTATCTAAGAATATTTTTTCAAATTCTTCCCATCTAAAGTTACATTTAGTATCTTTATCAATACTTATCCAACACTTCTAAGCTTCGCCAAAAAAATGAATTCTTGTTGTTAAAGGATTCCTATCATATTACTTTATCGAACTTAACCATTCCATAGGATCTATCTCATCTTTATCTTCACCTCCTGTAAATCTAGGTATTTCCATTGATTATGAAGTGAGGTTTAATTATAATCCTCAACTTAAAACATACATATATTGAAAATAATATGCAAAATGGTTATTATTATTATTATTCCAACATATTATTGTGTGTTTCCCCTTTCCAATGGGTTTTGAATCAGCTCAATCGGACATCCCAATCAAAATTTATGATAGTTTCAATTGAACATAGATTTGAAACCCTGATTTGGAGTCTATCCTTCTCACCGACCTTCCTTCTAATGCATTCCTAAAATTGCGGCTCTTTGGAGTCTGAAATTTTGGCCTGTAGTAATTGGATAATTTATTCTCTGCAATGTCATGGATGTAACCAAAACTTGATGTGCCAAATAAAATTTATGGTCACTTTCCCAAACCTTTCTGATTTTTGGCATTTTTTTTAGAGAGAACTTGTACATAATGCCATGTGTCCAATATTTTATACATGGTTCTGAAATTTGTATCTGAAATAATATAGACTATCTTCATTCAAATTCAACTGATGGCACTGAACTGGGATGCTCACTGGAGAAGATATGAGTATTTTACCTTGAACATATGTTTGATACTAGTTATAGGACTAGTCAAATAACCCTACCTTACACATACCATATCATAGAAATTAAAATGATCCAAACTCTAAAAATTTTACCAGGTAAAATCTCTTATATTTTTTCATTATTTTGCAAATTTTATAGTGTGAAACATCACAAAGAAATTTTTCAGTGAAATTCCCAAAATTGCTCGTTTGTGATTGATTTTAGAGCTAGTAAAAATCCCTAACTTCCACATGCTATATCTCCAAAATAATAATGACCCAGAACCTGAATGTTTTAGCACAAGTACCTTGATAATTTTTCTAAGTAACCTGCAATTTTTTATTTCTAAAACAACCCAGAAATAAATGTTATAGTGAGAAATGTTAATATGGCTCGTTTGAATAACCAAAACCCTAGGATCGATACTCTAAAACCAAATGTTATGTTCCAAATTCTTAAGATATCATAATAAACTAGAAGTACACACCATGTACACCAATGTGAGTGTGGAGCGCAACTCCAAGACACATAACAAATATGAGTTATGCAATAACTCCTTAAATAATAGGAGAACCTCCTCCAAATATCCAAATACATTCAGACATCACTATTCACATCCCCTTAATAATGAATATGTGATCTCTATATATACCTATTCACACACTAAATATGAGGCCCATTTACTATTAGGCTGAGCCTATTACATATATATATTTACACATTACATGTACATTTATCCCCACATATTCCCCCCCTTGGGGTCATATCATATACATTTAACCCCATGTATGCCCCCCTTAAGTCATACCATTCTTCCAAAGTATGAGCTTCAATTCCATCACCCCAACCATGTTTTCTATGAATTGTAGTAGTAGGATTTCCAAGAATTGACACTCTTCTCTTTGTAATTACAAATAAATAAATATAATTTGTGTTAAAATATAAAATATTTAAATCTATTGAAAAATGATGAAAACCGTATTTTCACTATTTTATAAGGGGAGATATTATTTCCCCCCTTCCAGGTTCCCATGGTATAAGAAATGTTCTCTATGTATTGTCCTATTAATTCTTCTTTTCCCTTTACATTACATATGGAAGGGAAACACCATTTCCCATCACCAATATTTGGAAGTCTGGGATGATTCTAAGATGGTTTCTCTCAACTACTATATGAAAAAGAATTACATTTATTAATATCAACATTCATGGTGATACCTAATGATTTATTATAAAATATTGCATATAATCGAATCGATAGGATGCAACTAAACCTTTGCATAGAAATTCAATCATGCTTGGTGTTTGTTAAATATGGATATCGGTTTAAGATGGAGTTAAAGGATTCAGATTTTTCTTATATTTATTCAGAGGACATAACATTGAAATTCTCAATTATAGGATGATACAACATTTCAACTCCATCCCACCATCCCTCGACATTGGAGGAAAACGGTGTCAAAGCTATGTGATTTGGTTCACATATTCTCATTGGATTCGATTCGATTGCTAAGAAAAAATGCATATTTAAAACAACCCCACTAAGAGTTATGTAGTGATCTCATATTTTAAATTTAAACATGACTTAAAATAAATTAAAATCGTGAGTAAAGTAAAGTTTCTTAAAAAAGAAATGGTAACTATCCATCTAATCATGTTCTACGATACTAAAGGGTTGTAACATGAATGAATATATATAATTGGAGATGGTTCTTTTGCACATGTAAAAACAACTTAAGAAAAACAAAAGTATGGAGCCCTTCTTTTACATTTAAATTTCAAATTACATTACGTGAAGTAGATATCATTAATAAAGTTAAACTTTTTAAAAGCAATGGTACTATCCTACGCGTGTTTCGGAGAAAGGGTGAAACTACTTTAGTAAATTTGAGGTTTCAAATTCTTCACATGTCAGATTCCATTTACTATATTTATCAATACTCATCCAGCACTTCCGAGATTTGCCAAAAAATAAATCTCGTTGTTACAGAATTCTTATCATATTCTTTTATAGTAGTGGGGGGATTTCCCTCCTTCCTTATATATCTGATCTACCTGCTCTGACGGGGATTTCATAGGATTTATTTCATCTTTATCTTCATCTAAATCTAGGTATTTCCATTCATTCTTAAGTGAGGTCTAATTAAAATCCTAAACTTACAACATACATATATTGAAAATAATATCCAAAATGGTTATTCTTATTTTTCCAACATATTATCGTGTGTTTCCTCTTTCCAATGGATTTTGAATCAGCGCAATCAGACATCCCAATAAAAATTTATGATAGTTTTAAGTGAACATACATTTGAAACCCTGATTTGGAGTCTGTCCCTCTCGTTGACATTCCTTCTAATGCATTTATGAAATTCCATCTCTTTAGAGTATGAAATTTCGGCATGTAGTACTTGGATATTTCTTCTCTACAATGTCGTGGGTTTAACCAAAATTTTATATGCCAAATAAAATTTATGGTAACTTTCCCAAACCTTTATGATTTTTGGTGTTTTCTTTAGAGAGGACTTTTACATAATGCCATGTATCCAATATTTTATACCTGGTTCTGAAATTTGTACCTGAAATAATATGGAATATATTCCTTCAAATTCAACTAGTGACACTAAATTGGGATACTCACTGGAGAAGATATGAGTATTTTACCTTGAACATATGTTTGAGACTAGTTATAAGACTATTCAAATAACCCTACCTTCCACAGACCATATCTTACAAATTAAAATGATCCAAACTATGAAAATTTTACCAGGTGAAATCTGTTATATTTTCTCATTGTTTTGCAAATTTCGTTGTTTGAAACATCACAAAGAAAAAAATAGCATAATTCCCAAAATTAATTGTTTGTGATTGATTTTAGAGCTAGTAAAAAACCCTAACTTCCACGGGCTATATCTTTGAAAGCTTAATGACCCAGAACCTGAATGTTTTACCACAAGTACCTTGATAATTTTTCTAGGTAACCTGTAGCTTTTTATTTCTAAGACATCCCAAAACAAAATGTTATAGTGAAAAATTCTAAGATGACTTGTTTTAAGAACCAAAACCCTAGGATCGATGCTCTGAAACCAAATGTTATGTTCCAAATGCTTAAGATATCAGAATAAACCAGAAGTACACACCATGTACATCAATGTGAGTGTGGAGAAAAACTCCAAGATAGATAACAAATATAAGTTATGCAATAACTCCTTAAAGAATACGAAAACCTCCTCCAAATATTCAAATACATTAATATGTCACTATTCACATCCCCTTAATAATGGATATGTGATATTTATATATACCTATTCACACACTAAAGATGAGGCCCTTTTACTATTAGGCTCTCTCTCTCTCTCTCTCTCTCTCTCTCTCTCTCTCTATATATATATATATTGCATGTACATTTAATCTCATATATGCTCCTCTTTAATCATACCATTCTTCCAAAGTATGAGCTTCAATTCCATCACCCCAACCATGTTTTCTACGAGTTATAGTAGTAGAAATTCTAAACATTGACACTCTTCTCTTTGTAATTACAAATAAATAAATATAATTAAATTAAAATATTAAAATATTTAAAACTATTGAAAAATAATGAGAAACATATTTTCATTTTTATAAGGGGGATATTGTTTCCCCCTTCCAAGTTCCCATGTTCTAAGAAATGTTCTCTATGTATTGTCCTATTAATTCTTCTTCACCCTTTGAATTACATGTAAGAGAAACAACTTTTTCCCCTCACGAATATTAGGAATTTTGGGATGATTCTAAGATGGTTTCTATCAACTACTACTCTATGAAAAATAATTACATTTATTAAGATCAACATTCATGGTGACACCTAATGATTTATTGATAAAATATTGCATATAATCGAATTGATAGGATGCAACTAAACCTTTGCATAGAAATTCAATCATGCTTGGTGTTTGTTAAATATGGCTATGGGTTTAAGATGGAGTTAAAGGATTCATATTTTTTTTATATTTATTTAGAGGACATAACATTAACATTTTCAATGATAGGATGATACAACATTTCAACTCCATCCCACCGTCCCTTGGCATTGGAGGAAAACGGTATCAAAGCTATGTGATTTGGTTCACATCCTTGCGAAAGAAAGCTCTACAATGGGCATTTTCCTCGCTCTCCTTTTATAGAGCAAGAGCTACGCACCTTGCCCTCAGCGGACAAGAGCTAAACGCACCTTCGCTGTATCGCCACTTTCACCCTTTACGGAACGCAGAAAGGGTTCACATATGCTCATTGGATTCGATCGCAACGCAAAATTGCACATTTAAAACAACCCCCAAAACAGTTATGTAGTGGTCTCATATTTTAAATTTAAACGTGACTTAAAATAAATTAAAATCGATGAGTAAAGTCAAGTTTCTTAAAAAATCAATGGTAAATATCGTTCTAATCGTGTTCTATGATATTAAAGGGTTGTAACATGAATATATCTAAAAGTAATTGGAGATGATTCCCTTGCACATGTTAAAACAACTTATGAAAAATTTAAGTACTGAACCCTTCTTTTACATTTAAATTTCAAATTAAATTACGTGAAGTAGATTTTATTAATAAAGTCAAACTTTTTAAAGACAATGGAGATGATTCCCTTGCACATGTTAAAACAACTTATGAAAAATTTAAGTACTGAACCCTTCTTTTACATTTAAATTTCAAATTAAATTACGTGAAGTAGATTTTATTAATAAAGTCATACTTTTTAAAAACAATGGTACTATCCTATGCGTGTTATGGAGAAATGGTCAAACTACCTTAGTAAATTTGAGGTTTCAAATTCTTCTCATGTGAGGTTCCATCTAGTATCTTTATCAATACTAATCCAACACTTTCGAGCTTGACCAAAAAAAAAATATTGTTGTTAAATGATTCCTATAGTATTCCTTTATCAAATTCAACCATTCCATAGGATTTATTTCATCTTTATCTTCATCTCTTGTAAAAATCTAGGTATTTTCATTGATTCTTAAGTGATGTCTAACCAGAATTTTCAACTTACAACATACATATATTGAAAATAATATCCAAAATGGTTATTATTATTTTTCCAACATATTATTGTTTGTTTCCTCTTTCCAATGGGTTTTGAATCAACTCAATCAGACATCCCAATCAAAATTTATGATAGTTTTAAGTGAACATACCTTTGAAACATTGATTTGGAGTCTGTCATTCTTGTTGACCTTCCTTCTAATGCATTTCTGAAATTTCATTTCTTTGGAGTGGAAAATTTCGGCCTGTAGTACCTGGATATTTCTACTCTACAATGTCATGGGTTTAACCAAAATTTTGTGTGCCAAATAAAAGTTATGGTAACTTTCCCAAAGATTTCTAATTTTTGGCCTTTTCTTTAGAGAGAACTTGTACATAATTCCACATGTTCAATATTTTATACCTGGTTCTGAAATTTGTACCTAAAATACTATGGACTATCTTCCTTCAAATGCAATTGATGGCATTGAATTGGGATCCTCACTGAAGGATATATGACTATTTTACCCTGAACATATGTTTGATACTAGTTATAGGAATAGTCAAATAACCCTACCTTCCATAGACCGTATCTTAGAATTAAAAATGATCCAAACTCTGAAAATTTTCCCAAGTGAAATTAGTTATTTTTTCTCATTATTTTGCAAATTTCATAGTTTGAAACATCACTAAGAAAAATCTATAGGGGAATTCTCAAAATTACGCGTTCATGATTGATTTTAGGGATATTAAAAATCCCTAAATTCCATGGGCTATATCTTCGAAAGTATAACGACCCAAAACCTAAATTATTTACCACAAGTATGTTAATCATTTTTCTAAGTAACCTACAAATTTTTATTTCTAAAAAGTCCTAGAACAAAATGTTATAGAAAAAAATGCTAAGATGGCTCGTTTGAAGAACCAAAACCCTAGGATCGATGCTCTGAAACCAAATGTTATGTTCCAAATGGTTAATATATCATAATAAACCAGAAGTACACACCATATACACTAATGTGAGTGTGGAGAACAACTCCAAGATAGATAACAAATATGAGTTACGCAATAACTCTTTAAAGAATAGGAGAACCTCCTCCAAATATCCAAATACATTGATACATCACTATTCACATCGCCTTAATAATGAATATGTGATCTCTATATATACCTATTCACACACTAAAGATGAGGCCCCTTTACTATTAGGCAGAACCTATTACATATATATATATATATATTTAAACATTACATGTACATTTATCCCCATATATGCCCCCCCTTGGGGTAATATCATATACATTTAACCCCATATATTCCCCTCTTAGGTCAAACCATTCTTCCAAAGCTCGAGCTTCAATTCCATCACCCCGACCATGTTTTCTAAAGATTGTAATAGTAGGAATTCCAAGCATTGGCACACTTCTCTTTGTAATTACAAACAAATAAATGTAATTAGTATTAAATTATTAAAATATTTAAAACTAAGTATTGAGCCCTTCTTTTACATTTAAAGGTCAAATTACATTACCTGAATTAGATTTGATTAATAAAGCCAAACTTTTAAAAAACAATGGTACTATCCTACGTGTGTTCCAGAAAAAGGGTGAAACTACTTTAGTAAATTTAAGGTTTCAATTTTTTCCCATGTGAGATTCCATCTAGTAACTTTATCAATACTCATCCAATACTTCTGATCTTCACCAAAAGAATAAATTCTTGTTGTTAAAGGATTCCTATCATATTCCTTTATTAAACTCAACCATTCCATAGGATTTATTTCATCTTTATCTTCATCTCCTGTAAATCTAGGTATTGCCATTGATTCTTAAGTGAGGTCTAAGCAGAATCCTCAGCTTACAACATACATATATTGAAAATAATATCCAAAATGGTTATTATTATTTTTCCAACATATTATCATGTGTTTCCTCTTTCCAATGGATTTTGAATCATCTCAATCGGACATCTAAATCATAATTTATGATAGTTTTAAGTGAACATACCTTTGAAACCCTGATTTGGACTTTGTCCTTCTCATCGACCTTTCTTCTAATGCATTTATGAAATAACGACCCTTTGGAGTCTGAAATTTCATCTTGTAGTACTTGGATATGGCTTCTCTACAATTTCATGGGTTTAACCAAAATTTGATGTGCCGAATAAAAGTTGCAGTAACTTTCTCAAACCTTTTTTATTTTTGGCCTTCTCTTTAGAGCAAACTTGTACATAATGCCACGTGTCCAATATTTAATACTTGGTTCTAAAATTTGTATCTGAAATACTATGGACTATCTTCCTTCAAATGCAACTGGTGGAACTGAATTGGGATCCTCACTAACGAAGATATGACTATTTTTACCCTGAACATCTATTTGAGACTAGTTATAGGACTAGTCAAATAACCCTACCTTCCAGAGAGTATATCTTAGAAGAAAAATGATCTAAACTCTGAAATTTTTACCAGGTGAATTTTTCTATATTTTCTCAGTATTTTGAAAATTTAACAGTCTGAAACATCACTAAAAAACATTTATAGGGAAATTCCCAAAATTGCTCGTTTGTGATTGATTTCATGGCTAGTAAAAATCCCTAACTTCCACGGACTATATCTCTGAATGTATAACGACCCAGAACATGGATGTTTTACCACAAGTACCTTGATAATTTTTCTAAGTAACCTACAATTTTTTCTTTCTAAAATGTTCCATATTTTTTTTTATAGAAAACAATGCTAAGATGACTCGTTTGAAGAAGCAAAACCCTAGGATCGATGCGCTCAAATAAAATTCTTAAGATATCACAATAAACTAGAAGTACACACCATGTACACCAATGTGAGTGTGGAGCATAACTCGAAGATAGATAAAAAAATATGAGTTATGCAATAACTCCTTAAAGAATATGAGAACCTCCTCTGAATACCCAACTACATTCATACATCACTATTCACACGCCCTTAATAATGAATACGTGATCTCTATATATGCCTATTCACACACTAAAGATAAGTCCCCTTTAATATTAGGTTGATCCTATTACATATATATATATATATATATATATATATACANTACATTCATACATCACTATTCACACGCCCTTAATAATGAATACGTGATCTCTATATATGCCTATTCACACACTAAAGATAAGTCCCCTTTAATATTAGGTTGATCCTATTACATATATATATATATATATATATATATATACACACACACACACACACACAGACATTACATGTACATTTATCCTCATATATAACCCCACTTGAGGTCATATCATATACATTTAACCCCATATATGTTCCCCTTAGGTTATATCATTCTTCCAAAACATATGCTTCAATTCCATCTCCCCAACCATGCTTTCTACGAATTGTAGTAGTAAGAATTCCAAGCATTCACACTCTTCTCTTTGTATTTACAAATAAATAAATTTAATTAATATAAAAATATTTAAAACTATTGAAAATTTATGAAAATCATGTTTTCACTATTTTACCAAGAGGGATATTGGTTCCCCTTCCATGTTCACATGGTCTAAGCAATGTTTTCTATGTATTGTACTATTAATTCATCTTTTTACTTTGCATTACATGCAAGGGAAATGACATTTCCCATCACCAATAATGACATTTCCCATCACCAATATTAGGATGTGTAGGATGATTCTAAGATGATTTCTCTCAACTATTATTCTATGAAAAATAACTACATTTATTAAGATTAACATCTATGGTGACACTTAATGATTTATTGATAAAATATTGCATATAGTCGAATTGATAGGATGCACCTACACTTATGCATAGAAATTTGATCATGCTTGGTGTTTGTTAAATATGGGTATGGGTTTAAGATGGATTTAAAGGATTGATATTTTTCTTATATTTGTTCAGAGGACATAACATTGACATTTTCAATGGGCGTTGTCTAATTGTTCTACGAAATGGTTTTTTTTATCGGAATTCGACGATATAAATTTACACGAAATCATTATTTTTTGTTGCTTAAAATCCATTTATGAGTGCAAAAATGGATTCAACACACTAAAAACCCCTTGGGACACTCGAATTCTATAGAAATAATCACTCAAATCTATGGATCTAACAATTTCTTACGAATTTCAAGCAAATATCACTGAAAAAAAAATCATTTTGTTAAACGTTTATACTACATTGTTTCAATAAGTTTTTCAATGATAAGATGATACAACATTTGAACTCCATCCCACCATCCCTCGACATTGGAGGAAAAGGGTGACAAAGTTACGTGTTTTAGTTCACATATGCTCATTGGATTCGATTGCAAAGCAAAATTACACATTTAAAACAACCCCACAAAGAGTTATGTAGTGATCTCACATTTTAAATTTAAACGCAACTTAAAATAAAATAAATTTAAACGTGACTTAAAATAAACTAGCACTGCAGCTAAATAACTATTGGTTAACGCCGAAAGGTTGATAAGATGAAACGAATCCTTAACATAATATATTAAATTTGATTGTTGATTAACAAATAAATGGTTACGCTTCATTTATCTGGTGTTAATATTTTAATTTTTGTTAATCACTTACGTGGCAATCAGTTAGCTATCAAAGTAATTTTTAAATATGATTAGGTAAATGTAAAAAAGTAAACATATAAATGGATGTCTTTATAATAGCTAGGAAGTTAATGATTGAAATCACAACCATTCATTTTGTGTGACTACTAAGAATATTCCAGCGATATTTAATCTTGTCCATAAAAAACTTATTAAACACTAAACCCCTATTAAATCCGCCCATTGTCAATAAATGTACGCCTTTCGACGTAATTAACATCAACAAGTAAAGTCAAGTTTCTTAAAAAAATAATGATAAATATCCCTCTAATCTTGTTCTATGATACTAAAGGGTTGCAACATGAATATATCTAAAAGTAATTGGAGATTATTCCCTCGCACATGTATAAACAACTTATGAAAAAATTAAGTACTCACCCCTTCTTTTACATTTAAAAGTCAAATTACGTTACATGAAGTAGATTTTATTCATAAAGTCAAACTTCTTAAAAACAATGGTACTATCCTACGCGTGTTTGGAAAAAGGGTGAAACTACTTTAGTAAATTTGGTTGCTAAATTCAAACATTTTTAAAAAACAATGGGAATATGCTTTTAATCCTAATAAATTTAAATACCTTTAAAAACAATGGTATTGTCATTTTAATCGTGTGAAATTACCTAAAGTAAATTTGATTAATAATGTCAAGCTTCTTTGAAAAGTCATTGATTTACACTGTCAAGCTTCTTTGCATAATCAATGTTACTATCCTTCTAATTAAATCATGTGTTCTAGGATGGTAAACCCTATGGCAATGGTGGCTTATGTTGTTCCCTTAAGTGATATAAATATTAAGATGTTTAGGTTTTTTTCTTACTTTTTACTTAAAAAGGTTAAAAATAAATTATTAGTATACTTTTTCTTTGTTACATTAAAAATAATAAATGATAAGCATATTTAAATAGTTTTTGGAGCACATTAGATTTAAAGGGGTAACATAAAATATGGTTGAATGATAAGCACATTTAAATAGTTTTCGGAGGACATTAAATTTAAAAGGACAACATAAAATATGGTTGAGATGTTTTGAAACATTCTTTATGTTTTTTTTTTATCTTTTTATTAAAAATATTAAAAATAAATTATTAGTAAATTTTTTCTTAGTTACATTAAAAATAAATAAATGATAAGAATATTTAAATAATTTTTGGAGCACATTAGATTTAAAGGGACAACATAAAACATCACTTAAGTATTTTTAGGAAAAAAATAAAAATAAATGATAAGCATATTTAGAGCATATAGAGTTACAGGAGATTAGTAACTAGTGACAAATGATGATTTCATAAGAATATAGTTGGTGATTAATTACATGCAACTAATTATATATAGGTGGGATTACTTAATTTAAAAGTACATATGTGTGATTACTTCATTCAAAATGGAGAAAATTCAAAACTCAAGAGGATTTTAAAATTTTATTTGAAAGGAGTTTTGTAAATGTGTGAAAAGAAACACACAAGTGTATGTAAACCCTAAATCTATTAACTATTGAAAATGATGAAATCCTTTGAGATACAAACTTTTTTAATACTTTTTAAATTAATAAATCCATATATTGAGAATAAATGGATTTTAATTAAGAATTCAACTAGATAAATAACTAAGTGGTTGTCATAGGAGGTCCTTAAAACCATGAAAATTTTATCCTCATGGATAACCAGCTAACAATTATAATTTTAAGAAATATATATACATCATAAGGAAAAATCAATATAGAGATCAAAYCATGAATATTATCACCCTTTATAATAGAATTTTKTTAATAAAATTTGTAAACTTACAATATTATAAAATCTAACAATTTACAGATTATATATACATTTACAATGTCAATATAGAATAAAAGAGAAATTGGACAACATATTATGTTTCCACTAACATATTTTGATAATAATTTTGATAA
>SNQJ01S0107114.1:7470-18056 GCA_010110895.2 Picea sitchensis | reverse complement strand
AWTATTATTTAATAACCCATATTTGATTTTTTATTTACATATATACTTCAAAATCATAGAAAATAAGAATAGGTGTCTTTCATATGCATTCTACTTATAAGAATTAAATATATAATATGGTCAACTTTTCATCCTCACCATGTACATGGTTGGTTGTAATGTATAAACATTTTTTTATATTTATTTAAATGTTTTTAAAATAATTTTGAAAAATAATAATCCAAAAGATCACGAGTTTTAATATATATATGTTTATTTGTAACAATTTTTTTTTGTTGTTTTTAAGTAAACAACAAAATTGAAAATATCATTTTGAAGTATAACATGTCCAAAGGAGTTGGATCTAATGGTGGAAAGCGAGGAGTTTTTCACCATTGGGCAAGGTTCAATTCTCGTGAGGGATTTGCCTGGAGCCATGGGGACACCTTGAGGTAGTGGTCAAACGTGTTGTTGCACCCAGAGATACCATATTAAATGGTATCGTGACCCGTGCACACATAAGTGGATCAAAGCCGACCCCCATGTCCTTCAAATTTAAGTCCCCGAGGTGTAGGACAGTCGGTGACGGAGTGTGTTGTTAAGCCACTCCGTGTTGAAAAGTCACCGGTTCGAAACCTGCAGGGACAAAAAATCCAACCATGTTAAGGGTTGGTTTGGCTCAGGCCGGGTGTGATCCCCGAGTGATTTTGACGGCTTAGATGCCCTTGAGTCGCGATTTCTCAAGCCACAGGTTAATCCAGATGCCAACAGGTTCGGCCACATTAACAAACCAAAAAAAAAAAGTACATGGATTTTTTTTTCAAAAATTATATAATTTGTATATATACATTTTTTATTTTCTTTCATCTTAATTAATAAAATAAAGTTTATTATATAATTTWAAAATTAATAAAATAAAGTTTATTATATAATTTTAAAAATATTTAAAAATATATATTATTATGGATTTTTGTGTTTGATTCTTTAATKGTTCTTTCATAAGTTTTAGGCATAATCGCAGCYTTGTAATTTGAATTTATTTTTATAAATATAAAATATATTCTATAATCGTAACGTTGTAATTTGAATTTTTTTATAAATATATATTCTATTCAAAATTTAGTGATTAATTTTCTAATTGTTCGTTCATAAATTTTAGACATAATCGTTGTAATTTGAAGTTGAATGAAATTTTTTCCATAAATATAAAATATATTTTATTCAAAATTTAGTGATTGATTATCTAATTGTTCTAGACATAATCGTAGCTTTGTAATTGTAAGCTGAATGAAAAAAATATAAAAAATAGTCTCCTTGGTGCTAAAATACATATTTTCACTGAAAGTTAATAAATCAAATGTCTTCCTAGAGATTGAAATAGAATGCGTTGATTGGGAGACTCTTGCCAAAAGTATAGACTAAGAGTTATTTTAACCAAGACATTAAATACATTGTTGATGCCTTATGAGTGTAACATTTAGTTTTTGCGAGTACATGTTATTGAATTAACCTTGAGGACACTTGCATGTAAGTGATCGGGTTATAGTACATGATTGTATATTTCGCTTGTGGATCTTATGATGATATTGATGATTATGATTTGATGTTATTGATATATGCGTATTGACGGATGCTACTGAGGAGTTTTCCCTAAGTGTGCAGGACACTTGACAGGTTGGGATGTCGATGGCATCAATGGATCTTTTGGACTCTGGATTGAGTCAGGGAGTGGATTGTATTGGTTTGAGTATTTCATTCATGCATATGTGACATATGATCAATTATATTATGATGTTGTTTATGGATCATTAACAAAGTTTCGTTGATGGATGCAGGCTGACGATTGTCTGCTAATCTGACTCACATAAGGAGTAAAGGGTCCATGCACATAGACCATGTATTGAGGGAGAGGTGTGCCAACATCCTTGTCATAGCCTACTAGCACTCTCGTCGTGGCTCAAATTGTAGGTTAACAATTACCTATTTCGAGAGATCCAGAATGATGTGAGGGTAGACTGTGACAGTCACTCACAAAGATTTCTAAGGTGTGCACAATAAGGTAGGGTCCTTATTCCTTAGAAACCTTTAGTCTCTCACAAGGTCGCTTGAATGGAGTGTTGACTCCACGGGTTGGACAACTACCAAAACCAGTCAAAGACGAGTGACACCCTTGAAACACGGAGTGCGTCTTGAAAGACACGTCGTGCAATTAAAAAATTGAATCAAAGTCGAGTGGCACCCTTGGAGCACAGAGTGTGTCTTGAAGGGCACATCGTGTAATTATAAATCAAGTCAATGAAACTAAGTGGCCTAGAAAACCTTGAGCCAATATTCAACCTTGTGAAATCTTTAAACATGGTCAGATTTAATTAATTAATTAAGGATGGAAATTATTAATTTTAAAATCCCCAATTGAAGTCTAAGCCTATTCAAAATTTATGCTAAGTCTAAGTATGGAGAGAATGCTAAAGTTAAATTTATAAATTAAATAATGAGGGGACGAAGTAAATCAATTTAAAAAATCAAGGAAAATAAAATATATCTAAAGATTGTCTTAATACACCTATGTGCAAGTAATGACCAAATTGGAAATTAAGCTAAGAATGGAAGAAAGAAAAAGGAATGTGTACACATAGAAAGGAATCAAGAGTCTAGTTAACGATAGTCTAAGTAGGAGAAGATTCGTATTTTAACTCAACTCAAATTTTAGTAAGGCGTCAATCATTAATTGGAAATAAGGGGAATAAAGAGACAACTAGGAGTGATTTAAGGAGAGCTTTTAGGATGGTTGAGGGAAATTGACTATTATTAAAATAAATTATAGAATCTTCTTGTGCAAATGGGGAAAGTGTGAAGTGTAAGGGGGAGATAATTCTAAATTATTTTAATTAAAAAGTGAATTAAATGTGCAAGTAGGAAAATTCTATAAAACAAATGGATGAGATGAGAAATGGACAAACTGATTATGGGTAAGGTTATGCTGCAGAATTTTTGGACGGGTTTTACTTGCGAGAGTTGGGATACCTAGCTTGAAAGAGAGAGTGGTGGCTCTACTGTGCGAGACAAGGGGGAAGAAGAGTACCCCTAGCATTGGTTGGGAGATATTAGTGAAGTCTCAATGATTAGCAAGCGAAAGAAGGAAGGAGGAAACACCAATTGTGGAAACTCGTCTTCAAGTCTTTCTTCATCGTCTGTTGTTACAGTATTTCTTATCTAAGCTTGAATGCAAATATTTTGGATTATATATAGATATAATTTACGGTATTTTCTTATCTAAGCTTGAATGTAAATATTTTGGATTACATATAGATATAGTTTATTGCTGAGGCTGTATGAAATTGATGTTATGTTTTGCAAGTTAACGGATGGCTATGGAATTCTATCTTGAAATTTGTAGTTGAAACTGTCATAGATTCATTGCATTTTATAATCCTAATTAGAAACTGTCATAGATTCATTGCATTTTATAATCCTAATTAGAAACTGTCGTAAACTCTAGGCAAGGGGTCAACCTCCTATATGGATGTTTCCCTTTCCTAAAATTTGGGCTACGCCTACCTCCCTGGGCGATCGAATCTGAGCGCCTCCCCCATCAGACCTGGTAGCGCGACTTTTAGATATTCGAGTTGTTGTTCTTGAAAACGTTTTTGGTCTCAAATTTATATCAGAATCTGTTCATGGTCATGCGGTCTCCGAATACTCCTACTTTAAACGAATTGATGTAGTCTTATCTCTATCATTTCTTCTACGTCAACTACCTTCCTTGCCTTGTACAATTTGCCTTGCGATGACATTGTCTCGCTTAATTATTTCCATGTCTGTCATACCCTGGAAGGGAATTTGGTAATTATAAGTCCCGTATCAAAGAGCTGGGTGGATCTCACTCAGTATTCTTTACTCGCCTTACTATTTTGATGGTGGGAAAACCATTGATGACATTTTATAATTGGATTTGATTCTGGCATTAGGATTGAATTTACCCCCCAAAAAAATAGTCCACAAGCTTTGGCTTGGCGCCTTGATTTAATGGATAAGGAATTTGTGTATTATGCACGGATCTGCCCTTATTAAAACAAAGACTTCCAGCCAAACACTTTTCTAACTTCTACCACCATCTGCGCAGGCTCTGCTATTATCACTCTTGATCCGATCAAATACTTACTAAAGGGAAAACTTTGGGCTACATCGCGTACGCAATTTCAGTATCGACAGTTCGAAGTGGCTTAGTGCGCCCCTCCCCAGCGAGTTCTGGTAGCGATTTTACCTCGAGAATTATTCCCGCGATTATGGCCGAGCCCACTCCCGCCGCTTACCTTATAATTGTCCTTAACCGCACGATGTCTTGGTTCTTATCCACCATGGTTGAGCACTGCCTTTCGATGCTTCGACGCTTGGCATTGGGATTGACTAGAGATTGTGGGTGGCTATCATTGGCAGAGGGACTTCAACCGCAGGTTGGTTCCCATTTTAGCCACTACGCCAAGACTCAAAATATTGGTACTACCATCAATTCATACAGTTTTATGTTTTTCTTCCTTACTGGCATACTCATCTCAGGCCCAAATTTGATTGTTTTAAATTGCACTTAGTACGCTAGCCATATTGTATATCATATTGCAATAGGTATATTCCTGAGATGATTTTAATTGTAATGTCACTCACATTTCTCTTTTATCATCTAGGTTTGTATTTAAATTTTTGCTACTAATGCCTTACTGCATAATTATATTTGCATTGAAACAATTTTAAGTAATTAGATTTACCTATGTCATGAATTATGTATATGAACTATTACTTGTATCTAGTTGATCTCCTTATATTCCAACTATGGGAATTTGAAGATACTATGCTTACTTAAGAAACATTGTTCTTATTTCATTTCAAGTTGAAGTATGTATCCTTGCATGTTAATTAAACAATGGTCTTCAACCATCAACATGAGCTAGATACTATGACGGGGCAAATAATTGACTCGAAAATTATTATTGATAATAATCACTTGTGCAAGTAGTTATTACTACATATAGGTTAGAAAATTATACATCTAAGGAATTGCCCTCATGCTCTGGTGGATTTTCATTACCTTATGTATAGTTGATTATCTAGTCTTAAAGTGTGGTTTAGGTTGGTATGCTCCATCAATGGTGAATGCCTCTTTGAATTAATGGATATAAATTGTAGTCGGATTATTGTTGGATTGTATCATAGGTGGTATTGGCGTCATTTACTTGACGTATGTTGTAGTAAATTTTAATCTTACACCATTAAATGAGTTGATGTATGATCGTTTAAGTGATGAGATCTCTTTGAACAATGAATTAAATTGATGACACTCTTGCTCCTTCAATTTAATGTGATGTATGATTGAATTTAAGTGATTACATTTCCTTGCACAATGAATAAAATTGATGATGACTCCTACGTCTTAAATTTAATGTGATTGCATTTATGTGATTAGATTTCTTTGCGCAATGAATAAAATTGATGATTTCTCTTGCACCTTGGAATTAATGTGATGTATTATTGGTTATTAGAATACTATTGCGCCATATATTATCATTGATGTATGGTTGATTGAGTATTTAGACTTCTCTTGTGACATGAATAATATTGATGTATGAATGATTGAGCATTTAAATTCTCTTGCGCCATGAACAATAATGATGTTGATTGATTGGGCTAGTTGGTTTTCGACTTGATTGTGTTAGTGGGATTTAGACACCTCCTTGTTCCTCAGAACAGTCACTGGCCCTGAGACCTTAAATGGTCAAAATCAGTTGGATGAATCCTGGGCTTGAGCATTGCTTATGTGTCCTAGAGGTCCTAACCTTGTAGGGTAGGTTGGGTGGGTAGTTCTTTTGATATGCAGTGTCTAGTTGATCATTATTTACATTTTGCTTCGGTTGATTGTGATGTGTTGAAATGCGTCACTAATTATGTTATGCATTGAATATGTGTTGCCTTAAGTTATGTTAATGCAATGATTATCTCTCATTTCAGTTACGATGATGTATGTTGTGATTATGTTGTAACGAGTTAATATCCYAATGMAAAACAAAAAAATAAAATTGGTTGACGTAACAGATGGGTCGTTACATATGGTATCATAGTGGGTTCAACCCTGCTACTGTGGATCATCACGTCTTCCTCTGTATTATACATTGATCAATAATTGATCAATAATTTAAAATTTGAAATTGTCCCTATCATAATCTTGGTTAGAGGACACCATGGAGGTAGACAACCTGGTGCTAAGGGAGGAGGTGCGATGCCTCCAATACCACCCATGCCAGAGGGGTCTAACCCCCAAGGAGAAGAACAGGTCATTGGGAAGGAGAAGATTGTTGTGTGAGATGTGGTTGGTTGGATGAGGTCCTTTCAGAGGATGTCAGAGGCCTTGATTGACCGACTAGATAGAGATGAGATCAGGGTGTTGGTACCAAGTGAAGCTTCACAACGTTCTCCATCTCGCAGTGGTAGCATTCAGAGAGGACTCAAGAAGGCGAAGTTTCTTGATTTCATGAGTGCCACGGATGGATCAACCGCTGAGGCATGGTTGGAGAACATGGTGATGTGAATTGCACTTCGCGACTACCCCTCCATCTTGAAGGTCTGCATGGTGGTATTTCATCTAAAAGAGAGTGTTCTTTTGTTGTGGAAGAAACTCCTTCCTCAACTAACCATGGTCGTCGAAGACGTGTCATGGGAATTGTTCGAGGGATGGGTCCAGAAGAGGTGTTGTCAGAGGAATTCATTGAGCACTAGCTCAATGAGTTCAATGCCTTACAACAAGGTGGTCATATGGTGCCCGAGTATGAGGCTCAATTCATGGAGCTTCTTAGGTATGCTCCACACCTAAACATGGAGAATATAAAAGTTAACAAGTTTTCGTTCAGACTTAATGCCAACATTCGTGTGAAGGAGGGGATCCTAATGCCTCAGACGTTACGCGATACAATCCAGAAGGCCCTCATAGATGAGGAAGAGATGACTAGCGGGGAGATCAAGCAAATACTCCTTCTAACCCAACCGAGTTATGACATCAGGAGCACAACAACTTCTACTTAAGGGGCCAAGAGTATTGGACCAAAGATCGGATGCCAGAAATGTGGAGAGCCACATTACTAGTGAGATTGTCTAGTTGAGAAGGCCAGAGCGACCAGATCAAAAGGACACACTACATTTGGAGAGTTGGGAAAATTCGACAGGATTCACACAGTGGTGAATAACCGCTAGGCCGAGCACCAATGCACTATGCTTGAGACGTCAAGTACTGTCGTCGACCAAAATTTTAGTATTTTGATAGATCCCAGTGCTACAGAGAGCTTCAATTACAGTGCAGTGATGCAAATATTTAAGGTAAAGGCAATTGAGCAAGACAAGTTTAGATACATAGAAATGGCTTCGGATGCCAAATAGAAGGTTGGAGGAAGGGTTATAGACTATCGAATTAACTTGGGAGATTTGTAACGAAGTCTGACCTATATGTCAAGATATTAGGATCGTACGACATCATGATCGGTATGGGATAGTTGGAATCGCATGATGCGATACTCAACTGTAAGACAAAACAGTTGAGTTGACCGATGATGAAGGACAGAAAAGCGTGATCATAGGAAGAAAACAGGGAGTGTCTTTGAGGTTCATTATTTCCTACGACAACAGAAAAGCATGCGTGAAGGATGCAAGTTATACACAATCTTGGTGCTAAATGAATGAGGTGATGTAGAGGGATTGGAATACCTTCCAGTAGTACGATCATTCTCAAACATGTTCCTGAAGAGTTACCAAGGTTTTCGCCAGAAGGAGAATTGGAGTTTACAATCGATTTGAAACCTGGAACTGAACCGATAGAAAGAACACCTTATCGGATGTGGACACCTGAGTTACAAGAGTTGAAAATGCAATTAAAGGAGTTTTTGGACCTAGGACATATACGTCCAAGTGTGTCACTTTGGGGTGTGCTTGTTATTTTCATAAGAAAGAAGGATGGGTCATGGAGTCTTTGTGTTGACTACCGTCAATTGAACAAGGCAATGATCAAGAACCAATATCCGTTACCAAGAATAGACGATTTGTTTGATCAAATGAAAGGTGCAATGGTGTTTTCAAATATCGACTTGAGATCAGGATTTCACCAATTGCAAATTAAAGGGGAAGACATTCTAAGACCACATTCAAGACGAGGTTCGAACATTACAAGTTTATCGTTTTACCTTTTAAAATGACAAATGACCATGGGGCATTCACGAGGTTGATGAATGGGGTGTTCCATGAATACTTGGACAAGTTTGTTCAAGAACTCTTTGATGACACATTGATATATTCTCGGATGACGAAGGAATATGATGAATATTTGCGCTTAATATTACATTGTTTATGGGAAACTATCGAAGGGATTTTGGAAGGGATTTTGGTAATTATCAAAGAGCTGGGTGGATCTCACTCAATATTCTTTACTCGCCTTACTATTTTGATGGTGGGAAAACCATTGATGACATTTTATAATCGGATTTGATTCTGGCATTAAGATTGAATTTACCCGCAAAAAAAATAGTCCACAAGCTTTGGCTTGGCGCCTTGATTTAATGGATAAGGAATTTGTGTATTATGCACGGATCTGCCCTTCTTAAAACAAAGACTTCCAGCCAAACACTTTTCTAACTTCTACCACCATCTGCACAGGCTCTGCTATTATCACTCTTGATCCGATCAAACACTTACTAAAGGGAAAACTTTGGGCTACATCGCGTACGCAATTTCAGTATCGACAGTTCGAAGTGTCTTAGTGCGCCCCTCCCCAGCGAGTTCTTGTAGCGATTTTACCTCGAGAATTATTCCCGCGATTATGGCCGAGCCCACTCCCGCCGCTTACCTTATAATTGTCCTTAACCGCACGATGTCTTGGTTCTTTTCCACCATGGTTGAGCACTGCCTTTGGATGCTTCGACGCTTGGCGTTGGGATTGACTAGAGATTGTGGGTGGCTATCATTGGCAGAGGGACTTCAACCGCAGGTTGGTTCCCATTTTAGCCACTACGTCAAGACTAAAAATATTGGTACTACCATCAATTCATACAGTTTTATGTTTTTCTTCCTTACTGGCATACTCATCTCATGCCCAAATTTGATTGTTTTAAATTGCACTTAGTACGCTAGCCATATTGTATATCATATTGCAATAGGTATATTGCTGAGATGATTTTAATTGTAATGTCAGTCACATTTCTCTTTTATCATCTAGGTTTGTATTTAAATTTTTGCTACTAATGCCTTACTGCATAATTATATTTGCATTGCATAATTATACCAATGCCTTGCTGCATAATTATATTTGCATTGAAACAATTTTAAGTAATTAGATTTACGTATGTCATGAATTATGTATATGTACTATTACTTGTATCTAGTTGATCTCCTTATATTCCAACTATGGGAATTTGAAGATACTATGCTTACTTAAGAAACATTGTTCTTATTTCATTTCAAGTTGAAGTATGTATCCTTTCATGTTAATGAAATGATGGTCTTCAACCATCAACATGAGCTAGATACTATGACGGGGCAAATAATTGACACAAAAATTGTTATTGATAATAATCACTTTTGCAAGTAGTTATTACTACATATAGGTTAGACAATTATACATCTAAGGAATTTCCCTCATGCTCTGGTGGATTTCCATTACCTTATGTATAGTTGATTATTTAGTCTTAAAGTGTGGTTTAGGTTGGAATGCTCCATCAATGGTGAATGCCTCTTTGAATTAATGGATATAAATTGTAGTCGGATTATTGTTGGATTGTATCGTAGGTGGTATTGGCGTCATTTACTTGACGTACGTTGTAGTAAATTTTAATCTTACGCCATTAAATGAGTTGACGTATGATCGTTTAAGTGATGAGATCTCTTTGAATAATGAATTAAATTGATGATACTCTTGCTCCTTCAATTTAATGTGATGTATGATTGAATTTAAGTGATTACATTTCCTTGCACAATGAATAAAATTGATGGACTCCTACATCTTAAATTTAATGTGATTGCATTTGTGTGATTATATTTCTTTGCGCAATGAATAAAATTGATGATTTCTCTTGCACCTTGGAATTAATGTGATGTATTATTGGTTATTAGAATACTATTGCGCCATATATTATAATTGATGTATAGTTGATTGAGTATTTAGACTTCTCTTGTGACATGAATAATATTGATGTATGAATGATTGAGCATTTAAATTCTTTTGCGTCATGAACAATAATGATGTTGATTGATTCAGCTAGTTGGTTTTCGACTTGATTGTGTTAGTGGGATTTAGACACCTCCTTGTTCTTCAGAATAGTCACTGACCCTGAGACCTTAAATGGTCAAAATTAGTTGGATGAATCCTGGGCTTGAGCATTGTTTATGTGTCCTAGAGGTCCTAACCTTGTAGGGTAGGTTGGGTGGGTAGTTCTTTTGATATGCAGTGTCTAGTTGATCATTATTTACATTTTGCTTCGGTTGATTATGATGTGTTGAAATGCGTCACTAATTATGTTATGCATTGAATATGTGTTGCCTTAAGTTATGTTAATGCAATGATTATCTCTCATTTCAGTTAC
>SNQJ01S0107113.1:31428-54290 GCA_010110895.2 Picea sitchensis | reverse complement strand
CATACTTCTCATGAGTGGGAAGGAACTTCTCACAGAGTTGGAGAAGGATGAGGATCCACAATTCTTTGTTGTCAGGAAGCTGAGAATTGTCCTGACAAGCACAAGAGTGGATGACTTGCCAGAAGAGATTCAGGAACTGCTTGGAGAGTTCACTGATATCATCGTGGACGAACTACCTCATTCGTTGCCACCAGTGAGGAGTGTGAGTCACCACATTGACCTCATACCCGGAGCAAGTTTTCCGAACAAGGCAGCATACAAGTTGACACCTCAGGAGAATGAGGAAGTCAAAAGGTAGGTACAAGATCTGCAGGATAAAGGACTGGTCAGAGAGAGTCTCAGTCCGTGTCCTGTTCCAACAGTGCTGAGTCTGAAGAAGGATGGAGGCTGGAGGATGTGTACAGCCTCCAGGGCGATAAATAAAATCACCATCGGGTACAGATTTCCACTATCGAGAATGGACGATCTGATGGATTGCCTGAGTGGGGCAAACTATTTTTCGAAGATTGATCTCAAGAGAGGATATCATCAGATCCAAATGAGAGAGGGAAATGAATGGAAGACAACATTCAAGACAAACGAGGGTTTGTACGAATGGCTGGTCATGCCGTTTGGTTTGACAAACGCGCCAAGCACATTCATGACGCTGATGAATGAAGTCTCGTGGGAATTCATCGGTAAGTTTGTGGTCGTGTACTTGGACGATATATTAATTTTCAGTAAGACCAAGGCTGAACACTTGAGGCATTTAGCCACTGTGATGAAAAGATTACAGCAGGAGAAACTGCTGATTAATTTGAAGAAATGTTCGTTTATGAAGACAGAACTCATTTATTTGGGTTTTGTGATTTCGACGAATGAATTGAAGATGGACCCTGAGAAGGTTGAAGTAATCAGGAATTGGCCATCGCCGAGAAATGTTTTCGAGGTGAGGATCTTCCATGGACTGGCTAGTTTCTATAGGATGTTCATTCGAAATTTCAGCGGAATTGGCGCAGCAATGATGGATACCATGAAGAAACGACATAAAGTTTTTCATTGGACAACGGAGGTCGAAAGGAGCTTCAATCTGTTGAAGCGGAAGATTACCGAGAAACCAATTCTGGTGCTGCCAGATTTCCAGAAGACCTTCCAGGTGAAGTGTGACGCCAGTGGGTATGCTGTTGGAGGAGTCTTGAGTCAGGATGACAGACCTGTTGCATATTACAGTGAGAAGCTGGATGATGCCAAGCTGAAATACTCCACGTACGATAAAGAGTTCTATGCCATCATACAGGCATTAAAGAAGTGGAGGCATTACTTGATACCCAAGGAATTCATTTTGTATAGCGATAATCACGCATTACAGTTCATAAGTCAGCAGGAGAAGCTGAATCAAAAGCATGCGAAGTGGGTAGAGTACATGCATAATTTCACGTTTGTGATAAAGAACATTTCGGGGACTGCCAACAAAGTCGCTGACGCTTTGAGCAGGAAATGTCTATTGCTGCAGGAATTCAGGGTCAAGACACTGGGTTTTGAAAACCTGAAAGATATGTATGCAGGTGACGCAGACTTTGGCGAGGCATACGAGGCAGCCGAGAACCCAGTTCTCAGGGATCAGAGTCCTTGGCTAGACTACCTGATCCAGGAGGGATTGTTGTTTCGGGGAATTCAACTGTGTATTCCAGATTGCTCTATGAGGGAGAATTTGGTGAAGGAAAAACACAGTGGAGGCTCAGCAGGTCATTTTGGGCATGAAAAAACATTCGCCAAGTTGAGCGAATCATATTATTGGCCGGGCATGTGTGCTGATGTAAAGCGATTTGTTGACAGGTGCCGAATATGTCAACATGCAAAGGGTCGAAAGCAGAACACAGGGTTCTATCAGCCGTTGCCTTTACCAGAGAGACCATGGGAGGCAATTAGTATGGATTTTGTTTTGGGATTGCCGAGAACTCAGGGAGGAGTTGATTCCATCTTTGTGGTGGTGGAAAAGTTCTCGAAGATGGCACATTTCATTCCGTGTCATAAGACCAGCAATGCAACCCACATCGCGAACTTATTTTTCAAAGAGATTGTGTGATTGCATCGATTGCCTAGGAGCATAGTCTCGGATCGGGATACCAAGTTCATAGGTCACTTTTGGAGGACGCTATGGAAGAAGCTGGGGACTGACTTGGCATTCAGTTCTGCTTACCATCCGCAGACAGATGGACAAACAGAGGTGGTCAACAGGAGCTTAGGATATCTGTTGAGAAGTCTGGTGACAGAGCATCACACCAGTTGGGATCAGGTCTTACCACAGGAAGAATTCGCGTACAATGATTCAGTGAATCGGAGTACAGGTAAGAGCCCATTTCAAATTTTGTATGGGACGCAGCCGAGAGGAGTTTCTGAGCTCAGGGAGTCAGAACAAGCTGAAACTAGTAGCGCGAGGGCTGAAGAGTTCGCTGAAGCGATGCAGGAGCTTCATGCGCAGGTGAAATAGCGACTGCAGAAGGCGAATCAAGAGTATAAGCACAGAGCCGACCAGAGGAAGAGGCAACTTCATTTTGAAGTTGGGGACCTGGTTCTGGTGCACTTAAGGAAGGAAAGGTTCCCAAGGGGAACATATAACAAGCTCAAGATGAAGAAAATTGGGCCATGCAGAATCCTGAAGAAATTCGGGGAGAATGCATATGAGCTTGAGTTGCCAGAGGGCATCGGGATATCTCCGATTTTCAACATCTCGGATTTATACCCATACAGGGCTAAGGAAGTAGAAGCTGGAACTGAGGAACCAGTGGTCGAATGGCAGAAACAACTACCAGCCGCAGAGAAGCCACAGATAGAGTCTATATTGGATAAGCGAGCAGGTAGAAAGACCAGGAGAAAACAATATTTTGAATACCTGGTAAAATGGAAGAACCACCCAGTGGAGGATGCCAGCTGGGAGACAGAGGCCGTTATACAGAAGCATCGACAGACTGTGCAGGAGCTCATGGACAGGAGCCCATGAAATCTTTTGATCCGAGGAGTATGATGCAGGAGCATCCACACCTCATCAAGCGAGCCAACGCATGGAGTAAAGAACATACAGCTGGACAGTGCCAGTGCATACATTTTTGAATTGCTTTGAAGATTGTTGCGCCGCCATTTGAATGAAAGCATTCATAAGAAGCGCACTTGTATTGTAATGTAGATAAGAAGGCATTTAATAGTTTTAATGCTATTAGATAGGAATTAACTGTAGATTAGACAGTTTTACTTTCGAGAGGGAAAACGGAATATAGGCACCCTCCTTTGTATCATTGCATGATCATTCTCATTCATACAGGAAAAAGAGCAAGCAAAGAACTGGTGAAGAATCCCCATGTACAGATATTGAATTAATAGGAAAGCTTTGATTCAATTCCATGGCTGTGATTATTCTCTCTGTGTTGTTAATATTATGTTGTTGCATCTTTGCTTCTTGTTTTTCCTATTGTCTATATGCTGCATATGTGATTGCATGGCAGGTTCGAAACCTGAGGGAATGAGAGAATGAGTTTCAATCGTTTCTCTGTCTAAGCCAGGAGACTCCTGCATAGAGTGCAGTGGAATTCCTCCGCATAGAGTGTGTTGAGGAGGCTGGACAGTTAAACTCTCATCTTTGTTTGCCCAGAAGTTGTGTTAAGTTATTCGAACCGTGCAGGTGAAGGATAGGTGGAATTGAAGTCTCAGAGGCAAGCCTAGGAGAGGAGAATAGGAAAGCCTTGATTCAATTCCATGGATATGTTTATTCTCTGTGTGCTGTTGGCATTATGCCTTTGCATATTTGCTTCTTGTTACATATTTCTTTCATATGTTGCGTATGTGATTTTATGGAAGAATTGAAATCAGAGAGATTCTGAGTGGAAAGTTGGTGAAAGCTCAGGAGGGAGAGTTCCTTACAAGTATTGTGGAATAGACCCAGGAGAAGCCCCGAATGGGAGAAGCATCGGCGTAGGAGGACTCTTTCGGAAGAGAGAATCGACGACTTGAACTTTCGAGAGAGAGTTAACCTTCAAGCGCAAGTAGAACGCTCTTGCCATCGTATATCTCCATATTGGGGTTGGCGAGTGCAAGAGTTGCATGCATGTTGATATCGCGAGTAGCGATTCCCAGTTTCCGTGGGACCGTCGATTTTCGGACGGACAGGTGGCACGTGATCACGGAATGTCGGGTCTCGGGAGTTGAAGAGCCAAGCAACTGGTCTCAAAGCATGCGAACTAGCAAGGGGACGTGATAGCGATACTCGGGTATCGGCGACTCGGGCCTCGGAAGTCGAGGTGAAGTTGATCTGGATTTGCGGGAAGCGAAACCGCGAGATCGCGAGATCGTGAGTCTCGGCACCTCGGCGCCTCGGGTATCGGGAGTTGAGATCCCGAGTGGTTCACAACGCGAGAGGCGAAGTTCCGATCCCCAGAGCAGAGGAAAATAGGATAGAGAGGAGTGAACGGTGGGTGGAGAGAATCCGATAGGAGGAGAGAAGAACCGTCGAGTTCTTCGGGCCCGTGGAGAGAGAAGATCCTGGTGTGAGCGGCTGTGCCATTGAGGGCAGGTTGCGTAAAGCAGGGAGAGGAGGAGGAGAAGGAGGGGCACACAGAGGAGGGAGAGGTGCAGTTGGCCCGAATAGTTGCACGTCTGCACACACACAGAGTCGAGGGTAGGGTAACAGGGTAGAAGGAGGCACACATGACACAGTGGAGGGTAGCAGGGGAGAAGGAGGGAGAGGAGGAGGATAAGGAGGGGTGCACAGAGGAGGGAGAGGTGCAAGGGATAAATTTATATTCCACGGACTTCCCTGGAAAAAACCATGGTATACAAACATAGTCTCTAAACCCTATTTTTCCTTCCTATTCTACTTCTTCTTCTTATGGGAATTCTTATTATGATATCTTTTGAATTCCTGATATAGAGTTTACGGTTTAGTATTTTTCTTAATCCCTCTTCTACATGAGAATAAGGATCCCTCAATATAAGAATAAGGATAGGATGTGATTAAGAAATATATGCAATGATGAGGTGCACTTATAGATTTGGATATAATTGTCATCTCCTTCTATGTACCAACTATTGATCAACCCTAACACAACTAAGTTTCCCTCAAAGAATATTGGGCATGGTTTATAAAATAGGAGAACATAAATAGGAGCTAAGAACACCTTGAAAAAATGTTTGTAATGATCCAAATACCATATCTCCACAACTTTTGATAACCCATTGAAAGAGGAGGAAGATAAATATATCACATGTCACACATGTTTAGGAAAGAAAGTATAGTGTATATTGCATTCAATATAAATTTAGCTATGTGAAACTAAAGCGATTGTTCATAGCCCTCCCTTTCCTTAATGATAGTCCTCATAGTCCTCCCTTTCCTTAGTGATTAGTGATAGTCCTCCTAATCAACCAAAGGACTACATTGAAACAAGGGGGAATCTTTGGCTAGGTTGAAACTTTGTGAAATTGAGGTAAATATACCATGTAGTTCATTTAGATAGGGTCCATTGTTTATTTGCTATATTCTCAGGGAATAAATTATAGCAGTTTTGGTGATCTTTAATATGTTTCTAAAAACTTACCAAAAGTTTGATTCGATGGAATGCCAATGCTTAGAGCTATATCCAACACATGTAACAAGTCAAAATAAACTAGATAAACATGCTGAAATCAACTAGATAAACATGGGAAAACATATCCAACACATGTATTCAAGGCGAAGTCATGACATGGGATTTGCTCGACTAGCTCATCTTTCACCCGATGTTAATCTAATTTTGATACTCTCATGGTATTGAATTTTACATGGTAATTTCCTAATATGCCTCCTTGAGATTCCCACAAGTCTAATTCAATTTCAAGTATTCAAGAGGAAGTTAGGTCCAAGATACCAAAACTTATTGCTTTTGGTGTCTTTTAAGTGAGTGAAATTGTACAGATTTCTATTTGTCCAATATTTCCATGGCACGTATAAAATTTGTGCTTGAACCACTTGGGTCCATCTTCTATCCAATCCCATAAGTTTCACTCAATGTTTACTTTTCAATTGTTAGATATGACTATTTTACTAAAACCACCTATTTAAGCCTAGTTTGGGGATTAAACAAAACCCTAACTTGTATAGCATGTAGCTCGAAAAATATGATGAACTAGATTTTCAAATTTTCATGCAATGTACTGAGTTCTTTCCTCTAATGATCCTAAAATTTCCATGGAATTCTAGTGATCCTAAAATTTCCTCTATTGACATTAAAAGTTCCATACTATGAAGATGTCAAAGACACACACTTCCATTCTTGCAAATGTCTCCTCTAGGTCATCCTTTTGAATGATACAATATCCATACACCATGAATAGTGTTTGGAATTGATTTATTTCCATCATTTTTTAGATCCTACAATATTCCATGGAAACCCCATACAAAACTTCTCTGATACCAATATGATATATAAACTATAGTCTATCATGGGTATTACATTGGACACTTTGTTACAAGACATCAAAATACCATGAGATTATACTCATTTATACAATGTTTTCTTATGATCAAAATGTAATATTACAAGTATATTAGTCAAAATATTGAAATGAACTGAGAATATAAGAGAGAACATATATTAGTAAAATGAGCACACCAACACAAGAAATGACAATATTTATTATGGGAAACCTGATTTGGGAAAAACCAACAAGAAAATGAGCAATGCACCTTGTTGTTTACAAAGAAGCATGTACTCACTATGGAGTTACAATAGACACTATCACTTGTGAAAAACTTCTATAAGGTCTTTTTCTACCTTTGTTCTACTCAAATATAACAATCATTTTCTCTAGTCATCTATATTACAACTGCCTTCTTCAACATTTGGTGTATTGAGGGAACCCAATGCTTCCGCATATAAGAGAAATCCTTTTCACCATATAACCTACTCACTAGAATGATAAAATCCCTCATGAGTTCTCATAAATTAGAGGCGGGATACAAATTAGATGGGAAATTCTAAATTATTTCTTTTGTCTTCCCACATAATTTTGGCCCAACACCTACACAAAATACTGAGTGAAGAAAAACTTTGTGTTTTCTCAGAGGTTGGGCTCCAACCCTAGATGAAAAAGTCTTACATGTCAAGTTATCTTTTCAATGTTTATCTTTAGCTATACTACAATATGAGCATCGTTGGCCTAACATTTCCTTCTCCCTCGATGGAGTGTAGGTACAACCAAATATGTATCTATCAGACCTATCATCCAGCTCGAGCAATGAAATTTTGAGAGGGACAAGGGAAAACATATCCAACACATGTTACAAGGTGAAATAAACTAGAGGTGAAAAGGTCAGAAGAAAGTTTAGTAGGGGCATGAAATTATTTCTTTCTTAAGGAGGATCATGCTCTTATGACGATGAGAGCATAGGTGACATCAAGGTTCCCTTGAGGTACGAACACCTAATGAAATAGTGGGTAACCAAGGAACTGCCAGAGTTTGACATCGACTTCTATTTTAATGAGAGGATGTATCACATTGCTCCGTCATCCATCCATGGCCTTGGTTTATTCTCCATGGATATCATAAAGGTAAAATATGGTGGATTAGTTGAATTGCTTGAGTATGTTGGACCATGTTACACTTATGGAGTATGGTTGAGGTTGGTCCAATATATGCCTAGTATGCAGAGATACACACTTGCCACAAATTATATAAAACTAAAATACAATAATAAAAATAAAGGAGAGACTATGTATATTGATGGAAGGCCAAAGGCATCAGGGAATATTGCAGGTATTATAAACATTACAAGGCCTGCGACGACAAGAAAGGAACCCAATTGCATTTTTGAGGAGCGTGAAAGTAATAGGATATTTGTATGTGTGGTTAAAACAATAATGGCATGCAAAGAGTTGTTGGTCGATTACAATCTGAATCGAATCGACCCAGGAACGTCTTCTTTTGCTATGGTAAAAAACCCATTATACCCAAACTTAAAAAGGGATTACTTAATTTGTGAATGTTTCATTTGTGACGAACTTTTATTTTATTTCTAAATGTTCCATTTGCTAATTTTTGCTCAATGTTTCATTTCCAAATATTTGCTAATTTGTATGTGTCAATGTTTCATTTGATAATATTTGCCAATATTTCATTATTTCATATATTATTTTTTCAATATTTCTTGCACGTACTAACATTCTTCTTGAAATTTTTCCAGAGTGGTGATTGGGGCAAAGTCCCCGTTCCTAGCACCGTATCAACCAAAAATGATGAATATATAAGTGATGAAAATATATTTGATTCTAGAGACCCCTTGCAGACAATAGAATTGTCCCTAAGAAAGGCCAATAGGGAATATTGGGATTTGGTCGCTGTTGGGCCGAAAACTGCTGAGGATTTCCAAAGGATAGTTGAATTATGAGTTAATATAGTAAATTGTGGGGTAAGTCATGTCATCTAACAATATCAATTTTTGGTTTAAAATTTTGTAATTTGATATATGCAATTAACACATATTTCTCATTATAGAATTTTGTGAGATCGATGAGAGGGGAAGGGGAAGGTCCTGGTAGTAGCAACAAGACTACAACAACGAAACCGCATGGCCATGTAGCCACAAGGATATTTTCCACCCCAAGTGTGCCGCATGAGACCAATTATATACCTTTTAGGGGTGCTGCCATGCCCCCACAACACACGCCAGATCGTGCAGGTGGTGTACATGATCATGGAACTGATCACTCTTCTATTGATTGTTACTCTGGTGCTACACATATCCAAAGCACAAGAACAACAATGGTATCATTTTTTTTCGACTAGGACATGGTTCCTCTAAAAATAGTACAACTACCAGGTATTTAATATATGTCTTTATTGAGATTCTTGTTATATAATTGTTTAAACAATCACATATCAGTGAGATTTAAATTACTAATGGTGACAATGTATTACAGGAAACGATGTGTTCTACAATACTTTGCATGACTATGCATTAGAACTTTTTGGGTCGACCATTCGACTACGATGGAATTGACAAAATTCCAAACTAAAAAACCTTCTTATCTCCAGACTGGTTGGTGAGTTTGGTGACTCGTTCAATAAGATGGAAGTCCTAAAAAGGAATGGAAAGCATTTGAAACATGTTAGAGAGGTGTATAGGAATAAATTAGTATAGGACCCCAAGTGCGAACACCCTTTGGTTGTCCCCGAGAGGGAGTGGAAAGAAATTATTCTCGATGCAAGAGAATTAGCAATGAAAGCACAAGGGAAGAAACCACCTGGCCCTAGAACGTAAGAGGTGTTTTCAATTTACTATGATGGTATTTTGTTTAATTTATGAGGAAAACAATCAATATCTAACATATTTCAAAATATTTCATAGACTCCAAGACACTTCCAAGGCAACAAAGGAAAGACAAGACAAACACGACCAACATAAACTGGGCCAAGGTGGTTATAGGAGATTGAAGGCACAGGTTGTAAATGCCTAAACATTTTACTTTTTTCTTATCATTGTCACAAAATATGTAATTCATTGCAGCTAGTGCCTAATGATTTTGATATTTCTCGATGCAGGGGGATTTGTTAAACGAGGAAGCCACAGAAGAAGATCTAAAGGTCGGGTTCACGTAAGGTTTTGATGGCGTGGTGGCATAACGTAGAATCTTGGGGAAATCGCCATGTGTCTCTCTAGAGGACATGGTAAATAGAATGAAATTAAAAACTTTTCGATTAGTTTTTACTCATTGATTACTTGTAATGTAAAATATATTTTTTATTCATTTAAAATGTAAAATAATGTATCTTTTCCAAATTCACAGGAGAGTAACAATGATACCAATGCTCTTGATGTACCGGTCGATGAACCACATACCGACCCCCATATTGATTCAAGCGTTGTTGCCGAAGGACCATTACATAGTGGTATGCACGCATTTTTAATGTTTTTCCATTTTTCAATGAGTATTAATATTTAGGGTATATTTTGTACTAAATACTTATATTGTTTCATATGGAAGAATGTGTAGATGTTGATCGAGAGAAGAGATCAACAAGCACATAATCAACAATGCGGCCACCAACTACTGTTTCTATTGCACCGACTAATCCAACTATAAAACATTGTAATTAAATCTGTACTAAATAAATTTCTCTAGGAACAGTGAATAACAATATCAGTTGAATTTTTTTTGTTGTTGCAGCAGTGGATGCCCATGCGCATCCTCAACCTCCACGCCGAAATACTAGAAGTTCATCATGGCGTGAGGTGTTGAGTATTGATGATGCAACACTTCAGGAAGGCCAAATAATTGTGGGGGGTCAGTTAAATTATGATGACTTAATTTGTGCTTTCATGGAGACCAAGAAGAAGAAGAAGAAAAACAAATGATTAGACATTTTATTATTAATATAAATCCAATATATTTCTTGTCCAATGTAATGTATTTTGTTTTCCTACATGTCATGAATGTTATTTGCTTTCATGTTTTTTGTTTTAGCACATGGCRAWGAATGTTTTTTGCTTACATTTAATGTTACTGTCATTTCTAATTATAGTTGTAAAATCTAGATAGATTGGGTATGGGGAAATGAGAGTGATGTGAGAGGGGGGGAGGGGACAAAAGAGATTCCACCTTCACATGGTTGGTCCTATTCAGTAGAGAATAATTTATTCTCGAAACGAAGAGAATCTCATTTAGGTATTCGTCTTTAGTCATTAATTTGTAGAGGTTGTTATATCTTTAATTACTATTCTGAAATATAATTAAGTCATTTGATGAATCGCGGGATGGAGAGGAGCAGCATTGGAGGCACCCCATCACTCAAAGGTATGGATCATGTTAAGGACTAGTTTAAGGTGATTTTTGGTTGATTTATGACTATCATGATATTTTGTAATGAATGTGGAGATCAGTGATTTTTTTTAGGAAATTTGAATTTAAGAAGACAAAGTTATGCTGACTCCACGAGTGTTAAGGATGCATGGTGGTGGGCACAATCCCCAAGGTATGTATCTCTATCCAACATTATTGCTAGCCTAAATCAATGTAGTGACCCTGAGGTTCATCATCCTCTTCATATGCTTCTTGCTCCTCCTAGGAGGTTCAAACCTCCTAACCTAACCTAGGCTACCCTTGCATACCTCGGCCTACCCTAAACTTAACATACATCCTAAGCCTAGCAATCCTAGATTCTTAGTGGCCTAACGCAAGACATCTAGACCTAATCTCTATAGCTCCCTAAAGCTACTAAAGCTACTAACTTGGAACTTAATTTAGGACTGACATAACTATTACAAAGACAGTCCCACCATTTTAATGCTAGATATAGATTCACTCTGACACAGTCCCCCATTCTTGGAATTTTTGGGGCAATTAATATATCATTTGATTTATTGCAATGTCTAAAACAACATACCATTGTAACTGAGTAAAGCCAATAACTTGGATCATGTCCCTTCTAACTAGATTTAGATACTAAGTTCCATATAAGTATACCTTGCAATTGTTGTTGTCACCATGTTTGTGTGGGTTTGTTCTTTTGGTCACTTGTTTATTAAATATTTCCTTGAGATAATGATATAGTTGAACCTGTGACAAGCACACAGTTGTAATTATGTTCTCTATAGTTAAGTACAAATTATAATCATTTATCATAAATAAGGAAATGATTTTTTTCTTAAATTTGGATTTGAGTCCTAGTTGATGCCATAATTTAGATTTATGTTTTTTTTGGTGATTAATTGTAGCAATGGGAAGAACTTCTCATCATTCAATTGAGTTCAGTAATGAGGTGTGTATTGTCTTTTCCTAGACTATGAATAGTATATTTAAGACAATCTAGTATCAAGGTTCCTATTCCATTCCACATGCCCTGTGAGTGGAAGGAATTCCCTTTTTAATACTAGAACCCCTTGTCCATCTGATGATTGTGTTATTTTTTAAACCAATTCTCTCCAAGGTGATATTGTTTTCTTATTATTTCATTGTCTATGAATGTGTTCTTTATTGCACTTTTATTCAACCTCCATCTAGAAGACCTACCCCCACTAGGATTTTGAGGATATCTCTTTCTTATACACAATTCATTTTCCACTACAAACTCCCTTCATGAAACCAACCTTCAATTGATAGGTATTTTTAATTTCACCCATGGTTACATAGTCAATTCCTCTCAAATCTGGACTCTCCCCTAAAGACATTGTCAGGCAATGAATTGACTAATCTGCAGTTGGTGACTCACCGGGGAAATCATCTTCTCCCTTCTCTACTTTTAGTACTATTTTTGTAGTGACATAAAGGGATTCATCTTCTAACAAGGATGATCATCCCGTTTTCATGTTACATATGAAATTTCCATTTGGGCATTTCCCTTTTTAGTAGTTTAACTTATTTTGTTTTATAATTCAGCTTCTAGGAGATGCTACTATGATCCCATAATGGGTCACTACTCAATTGTACTTTTGAGTCCCATTGACCTACCTTTGAGGTCATTAGTGAACATTGATAAAATTATCATATCTTAGTATTCTTACATTTCCCTATTATTGGGTACCTTCATTCATAAAAATAAAAACTCAGAAGTCGGGTATCCTAACATAAAAAAGGATCAAGAAAATTATTTCCAGTAAATCCATAGTCATTCATTTGTAAAGAAAATATCCATTGCACCTTGAGAAGCTCCCCAAAGGAAATAAACATGCCATACATTTAGTAAAATGGGGATAATTTTTTTTTGTAGTTATTTATAATATTCATTTAAAGGGAGGCATTACTTAGGTCCAGTTAATAATAAGTTGCTTATATGTCAGCATTTTGAGAAGATCGAGAATTGCTAATTAGGTGGTGTTGACATTAATAATACACATGCTTGGTTTGAACACAACTTTATTGGAATGGTAAATATTAAAAGTGTTTCAAGGAATTTCCTTTGGACAACACTCTTTGTGAAGTTTGTTGTCCATATTCATTAGAAACCTACCCTAACCTATCCACCACTCTAAACCATTAGACTCCTAATGCAATATATCTAGGCCTCTCTCTTACTATCCTAAAAAATCATGTCCATCCTCAAGACTATCTACCATTTGACTGTCCTAAGCTATTTTTGCAGCCCCAACCTACCTAACGTTGACCTATTTTCATACTACCTCACCCTAGGATATCTCCCCTTTCATACCTAGGCCATTATCTCCCTAACATAAGGTCATTAAACCTATCTCCTAAACATTTAAACAACCCACAAATACCTACAGAAACCCTTACTGTTGACTGTCTTGAAGTCTTAATTTAAGACTTTATTCCACTTTGACACACCCCTAAAAAAAAACTCACATACCTCATAGTCACTCTACCTAAACCACCTCCCAAACTCTCCACCCAAAATCACAGTAAAACCTTCAATTATGACTATGTGAACATAGTCATTCCCAACCACATTTAATTTTTTTTTTTACAGAGATACTTCATGGGGAACATAACATACAATTTGCATACATAAGCAACATTAAAAATATTAACTTGTGTGCATTTGCAGGGGTTACATATCATTTGCATTTGCATATTTAGGACAAGTAGGATTGATACATATTGAATTGAAGTCAAATATATAATCCCAACTTCTGATATGTAATGAACTGAGAAGGATACTATTGGATTATTGGATTGACACATATGAAACATTTTGTGGCTTTGAAATATTGATGTCTTGAAATTAGTTTGATCAAATTCATAGATACTTCAAAGAAAATTAACATAATCAATTTGATATTTTAGCATAAATGGTCCAAACTTATCATCATAAGTTGAATTTAACAACCTGGAGAATTATTTGGTAGCTTTCTAGTGAAAATCACAGATTTTGAAATCTGTCTTTGATGGCTGGGCAATTTTTGTCAAGAATAAATATGCCATTTGGCTTCATTCCCTTACCATATTTCTTCAAAAATTGATGAAGAGGATGATCTAGCTTCTAATAATTATTATCTTTAATTTGAGATCATTCCCATAGATTCTAGAAACTGAAAAATGTGATCTGGGCAAAAAGAAGATCGATTTGGACTCTTCAGAGCTTTCAACGGCTTACTAGTCGTGTATTTTGCCTTTTAGCCCCGAAAGTCAAAGCTTTTTGGTGGCTTACTAGTCATGTATTTTGCCTTTTAACCGTCGAAAGTCAGACCTTTTCGGCGGCTCATTAAACTGTAAATTTCACATTTACCGCTGAAAGCTAAAATTAACCTTTGGCTTATTTTTAGAGGTGAAATCCTCATTTAATTGAATTTATGTGAATTTGAGCCTTTCTCAAAACCTCTAAAACTTTAATGTTTAAAATTAACTCTTCTACCTAATGATCCTCTTATCATGTGATTTGGGAAATATTAGCAAGTGATTTTTTATCACTAACAGAACTCCAACATTATTCCTATGTGAATAGCATTTTTTTTTTTTAAAAACCCCACCATTAGTCACTCTAGCGGCAAACAGGTTCATCGCTTGTAAAGCCATTTGGTGCTTGACTAAGTTTTGCAACGAATATTAGTCATTAGACCGACTAACATTAGTTGCTAGACCGACTAATTATGGTCGCTAGAGTGACCAAGGTTATGTTTTCCTTAGAGATGGTAGCAAGGCTTGCGACTAAAGTGGTTCATTAGATCAACTAACATTAGTTGTTAGACTGACTAATTATGGTCGCTAGAGTGATTGAGGTTATGTTTTCCTTAGATATGCTAGCAAGGCTTGCGACTAAAGAGAGTCGCTAGACCGACTAATCTTGGTGGATGGACCGAAGAATGGTAAGTTTTCCCTATTGTGTATAGGATTCTTTTCCTAGTCACTAGACCAGCGAAGAACCATGTGTATTCGTTATACCGACGAATCTATTCCAACGAAAAAAAAAAATCATCTCGGTCACAACAACGACCCTATTCTGACGAAACTATGTCGCTACTTCGTCACAAAAATGTTCAAATTTAATAGTGTGGGGTTGTCCCAAAACTTCTTGGTTCCTAGATTAACTGTTTTACCTCCCCCTTGGTTGTTCTAGTTATTGGAGTGGAAATATTTACTTGGGAAATTCTTTGTTGCATTCCAGAAAGGGGTTGGTTGATAGCCCTTCTTTTGCTGGTTCATTCTGTCTTGTTTCTTGTCTTTCCAGGCCTTGGGAAGTTCATACCATTGTTTGTATTGATCGTAACACATTCAGGCCTTTCTAAAAACTCTGCTTAAGGTCTTGGGATGGTCAAACTCAATTCTATCCTTATAGGACTATGGTAAGCAGCTTAGTAATCGATGGATTTTTACTTTGTCTTCCCGGATATAAGGCACGAACCTTAATAATTCAAGGAATTTGTTTATCAGGTCATCCATAGTCATTTGACCAAGTCATAGCTCACAAAACGTTTTGGTATTTCTTTCATAGTAATTTTCTGATAAATATTGTTTGTTAAAGTATTTCTCAAAATCTGACCACTCCATCTATTTTTCCTGTAATCCCTTGGCTATCTTCAGGTCCTGCCACCATATACTCGCCTTTCCTTTCAGGTTATAAATGTCCATTCTGACCTTCATGTTGCTGGAATAATTGTAAATATGGAAATACTTTTTTATGTTCAATAACCATGCTTCAGCCTCCTCCCTTGTCCTGGATTCTCCGTCAAATTTGATTTTCTTAAATTCACCTTCCAAGTGGTCCACCTATTTTCTCTTTCTTCCTGTGGTTGTTTTATTTTTTCTTGATGGTGTGCCTTTGGAAGAACTATTCTTGTTTCCTGCTTCAGGGCCAGAATTTTTGGAGGCTCTTTTGCTGACCTCTTCTTCCTCGTTATTGTCATTTGGTATCTTCTTTGTTACTATGTGCAATAAACCTCAATTTCGTCATAAAAAAAAAAAAATTCTTCTAAGAGAATTACGCTCTAAGTCTGTATGATAGATTTATAATAAGGGGAGTAATCCTTAATATTTAAAACCGTGATACCCTATGTATTCAATTTCTTTTTTGTAACATTACAGATCCATAGTCTAGTGTTTATTCTTCAATACTCATTTAAGTTATACTTGTCTTTGTAAGTGGTTAAATGTTAAAAACTTTGTACTAATGCGGAAAATACACATAGGCCTAGTACTTAGTATTCCAGCCTCTTATTTAACATCCACCTTCATACACAAGCACAAGCCTAAACTTCAAGACCCCGAGAACTTTAGAGATACAAGGAAGGGGGTCAAAATATTTACTTTAACGTTGGATTTGTTGGTTTTTCTTTGGATAAAGGTGGCCACGGACTTTGAGGGGTTCCTTGGAAATTATTCTGTTGACTGAGAGTTAGTAACCCAATAAACTACTTAGTTGGAAGAGAACCCTAAGGTGGTAGTTGATTAATCCTTTCTAGGCTTAACTAAATCCAACCACCGGTGCTAACTGAACTAGTAGTAAAAGGGTTTTCAGGAGATCCTTACTTGTCCTCTTAATTTATTAAACGCGACTAGATGTATTGTCAGTCGAATTTAATTTTTTGTCCAACAATTAATGGAGGTGGAGGGGAAACGAGAGTCACCCTGTACCCTCATCCAACCCAAACACTCCACTTTATTGTTGTCACATGGTGTATTTCCTTGTCATACCCACCACATTCAATATGCACAGGGCTCGTATTTTAGGCTAGCAACCATGATTCATTTTCATCTTTGTGTCAATCTACTCTAAGTTGAATACTGCATTTTCCTCTGTTTCTTGACTTTACTGTGCATGGGGCATGGTGTCTTGGAGCATCTCCCATATTTCTCCTGTTCAGTAAGTATCTATCCTAAAATAATAATTTTACTGTAGGATTTCTTTTGTCCTTTTTTGGCTTACTATTATGGTATTATCTTGTTTATTACTAGCAGACCCTTCTTTCTCTCCTCCTGTACTCGTCGTTCTTTTTGTTACTATTCCAGGTTATGCTTCGTCGAAAAAGAAATCATATGTTTAAATGGGTTAGGGTCTTATACATGCCTATATTCTAAACCTATTTTTTTTTCATGATTATGGAATCCCTCTGGCAAGTTATTTCTATCCGGGTTGTGAAAAGAAAAGGGGTTCATCTATCATTGTTCTCCTAATACTCCTCGATAATTCATAAGACTGTAATTTTTCCTTATTTGAGAGTCTCCCAGAAAGAAATAGTAGTTGGCCAAACCCTTAAGCAGGGATTATACTCTGACTGAAGTTAAAGATGTTCAGGTTATGTTCTGTGTGCCCCCTTTACTCTTTTCAAGCGTCTTACAAGGCATGCGCGTTTGGGGTTTTGGCATCGTGTTGACCCTGCATTTCCTTAAAAATTATTTGCAGAGTGTTATATAAATCATTGGTTCTATTCTATTGTTTCTTTATATTTCTATAAGATGGTTCTTGAGTTTATGCTTATTATGCAATTTGGTCATGTTCCAGCATTCTTGTATTGGTTCTTTGTTATGTTCTTGTTTCAGTCATTCGTTGATTCTTAACGCTAATGATGGCCCCCTTTGGTTTTTGCGAGGGTACCCATCAGGAAGTCTAGGACTCCTCTTCCCCTTCCGGGTCTGGAGAATTACGTGGCTCCCAGCGATGGCGAAGGATATCATATCCCTCCACTTAAGTTAAGTATTACTTTGGCGAACTCTTTCCTAATGTTACCTGTTTCCTTTTTTTCTTTTTTTTTAATTGTATTTCTGTTGAACAAAACTTAAGGGTGTTCCTCGTAACTTTGTGTAGGGGTTTCGACCATGCGAGGACACACGCACGAAGATTTCACCCCCCCTTAATAGGTACTCAGGTTCCATTTTTCCCCTACTAAGAAGGCCTAGACAATTAATGGTAGAAGAATTCAACTAAGGAACCATTTATGTAATTGGTTCACTGTGTGTTATCTTTTAACTTCGTTACTCCTTCTCACAGTCGAGTTCCGAGAGTCAACTTTAAATTTTGTATAATTACCCAAAGATTAAATCGATTTCTTACTATGACTTGTATTAAGAATTATTCGAAGGAAAAGTATGATTGATTTCTTCCCTATACTGGAACTATTTTCTCGACATTTCTGAAATGAAATGAATTGTGAATGGTATTTTATTTCCATCTCTTGTAGCCTTACTTCAATTCATTTTTGTCATCGTAGGTCTTCGGCATACCTATAAGCGTGTTGGTAAATAAAAACACTTGTGTTTTCTCTTGTAATGTTTTATCCTGGATCTGTAATAGTTTAGACCTATCTTTCTATTGTGTTCAATCTGAGTGTACTCCAATTTTTTTCTTGGAACTAAATACCTTGTTTTCCGAACATACAAATGTCTGAGTTAATCGTTTTATTATCAAGCTGGTGCATCCGAAATCTAATCCTTAGGTATTAAGAAGAGTCTGAGATTTATCAATGTAACGTGAATTATGTCCCTGTGATTTGATTCTGGCATATTCCTTTACAATTGTATGCTACTAATTCTATGCCATTCATTATAACAATTACTGAATGAGCATTTACATATGTATATTCATAAATGCATTCATAAGTTTATTTGATACTTCGTAAACCCCTTATTAAATCAATGGGACTTTAAATCTGTACAGTTAAAATGGATACAATACTTCTGAAATTTTTTCCAGTTTTCTGCAAATGTTTACACAGGTTTGAAAATTCACTACAGAAATGACCCTTAAAGTTGTATGACTCATGATGATCTCATGACAGGTAGAGGATTTTCCACGACTTGAAGTTTCAGAAATTGCATGATGAATTTAATGCTTCGAGAAAATTAGATCTATCCTAGGCACGACTAAAACACAATAGTTTTGTAATATCGTTCACTGTCCAGATTCAATTCTATTACTACTATAGACAATATATGTTGTTTATAAACCCGTAAACTTATATGTGGAACCTGTGATGACAAAGGGTCACCAATATAGTAGTAATATAAGTATATTCTTTAATAGAATAGATGATTATCCAATATATAACATACGGAAACCATACAGATACAATCGTTCCTGTTATCCCCGATTTCTAGGGATGACTAGGAGATCATGTCTCGAGGCCCACAGGTCCTAGACATGGAGTACTGAGAGCAGGATTGACCTTACCATGGCCCTGGAGGGCCCATACTTCTTCTTCTTCGCCATATTTGTCCTGTCAGCAGCAGAAACATCCATCACCATCGGCTTGGACTTGCATCAGAAAAGACTCTTGCTCCATGAGGTAATTGGTCTAGGTATCATGGTATGTGTCATGTTTGATCATTATAACTTTCTTATATATGCATCATGTTTCTTACATTTCTGACAACTGCTTGGATCTTACACTAACCCACTTGACCATTGTTGGGGGGATTAACGGGGTTCCCTAGAAAGCTTGTATCCATGGGTTTTGGTCAGCCACCAGGGGGGATTCGAAGAGCCATCATCCGCTCCCACCATACTATCACTTTACATCTTATCTCCCATACATCCATCCCATTCCCCTAGTTTGGGCATTAGGATGACCTTTGAAGGGTTACACATTGTCCTGTGGGAAGAAGGGGCTAAAGGCCCAGGGGGTAAAGCAGCTGGTAAAAGATAAAATCCATAGGAAATAAACCTAGAGATGCTTCGCCTAGGAATCCCTGAGAAGGCAATAAAAGGCCTCTCGATAAGAAACAAAAGGGACCCGAAGAAAATAAAAAAACAAGGCCTAGCCAAGAGGATGGGAGGTCTCATCACAATTCGGCCCATTATGTTCATAGGTATCTAGCAGTATGATGTTTCCATTATCTGGTCACCATGCCAGGGCAATGACCCTTGGTTGCATGGCCAAGGGAAAGGGGGTCTCATCACAAGCCAACCTTATCATTTCTGTGAAAATACTAGTGGGTAACACTGTCAGCTCTAGCCACCACACCAAGGCAGTGTCCTTTGGTCAAACCTTGAAGTAAAAAAGAAAGAAAAAGCAATAATAAGAAAAGAATAAAGGCAATAAAGGGGCTTAGAAAAAAGTGCATCCATGACGGGTACAACTCACCTCCTACAAAGGCACCCACGGACAATACCTATCCCTGGTCTTCACTATGACTAGACATCCTTAGACCATATCACTTCATGTTACATGGCTTGAATAATCTTTTGTGGAAACTTTCTTCTTCTTATGGATACTTTCCCAATAGGTTGTTCTGTCTATTTCTTCAACTTTGTATAGTAGATCAGTGTAATGTCTTTGAGCTATTAGAGGATATGTTAGGGGTCTTGTGCATGTATTTGATGAATTTAATGATGAAATATGATTGACATTGATATGATCTTGAGGACTGATGAGCCCATGGAGGGCGAAGTTTTTGATGTGCAGGACCATGCCCGATGGACAGGTACCAGTGGACTGGTACACATGGGGAGATGATTAGCTCGAACCTCCATGGGGATGAAGAGCCCATAATATGGTTGTTGGGATGGTAGAGACAGGACAACGTTACGATGAGCCATTGCACAGGAAGAAAGAAGGACGTCCCACGCAGGACACTTTGGCAGAGCTCGACCTAGGGGGAATCACCCACTGCAGATGGAACGTTTTCCTTTGATGGATAGGACATCACCCAGGAGACCTGGACATTATCTTGAGCGTGTGGCAGTGTGATGAGGCTATTTGGCACATGTGGTATCTTGGAGGATCCCTATAAGGGCTAACGTTTGGCTTCTGGATGCTGGATATGCCCAAAAAGGGCCAACGTCTCCCTCAGAGGGGCTTGACATCCCACCTTTTGCTCATATTATGTCATTTTTCTAGCAGTTAATGTAAAAACAGTGTAAATATTGTAGTCAGCCTTGTCAGTTGTTTTAATGACCTATTTTTTAATTGAAAGGTCATGGATTGGTATATATTGAGGACGTTTCTCCTCATTTTGAACATAACACAACTCACTCTCTTGTGAGAGACTATCTTTTAGCCTTTTGTTTGGTATTTTTGGTGTTCTAAGTGAGGCACAACTCTTCTTGGAGGATTTCCCTTGGCATATATGGTGTTTCTCTCAAGGAAGGTTTACAACTAGGGTTTGATTATGCATTCTTCATGATATGTAAGTGAATTTTTCATGCAAAACTTCTTAAGTGAATGGTTGTAGGCTTAATTTCTTGCATTTTCTATTATATTGCTGAATATTGAAACCCTAGGTAGCAAGCACACTAGTAGGTCATTGCTAGATGTCCCCATGTTTGAGAAATAGTTTTAGCCATTGATAAAGGAAGATATAGCCTAGTCGTTGCTACACTTTTCTCCCTTTTTCTGAGTTAGCATTAAAGTTATAGGTTGAAAAGAGGAGACGTCCTTGGCCTAGTTGAATCTACACCTAGGGTTTTAACCTTCTAGGGTTTGAAAGCCTTGCCACTACAACACTTTCTCCCTTAAATCTGTACTTTGAAGCTAGCCATTTTTCCAAGTGTATTTAGAGAAAGAGGAAGGAGCGTGAGGCCTTGCTTAAGAAACACCGTAGTGAGCCTCCTTCCCTTAGGGTTTTGATTCTAGGGCCCTACCATTGTAGCACCTTGGAACCCTACCCTCTAGTCTCTAAGTGTAAGTCCTCCATAGATCTTTTTCCCTTGCTTTTGACTCCATTTCACCCTAAGGCACTGGTTAGACTTACAATGTTGAGATTGTAGTGTGCAAAATCATCTTTTAAAAACTTTATTCTTGAAACCCTAACTAACCCTAACACTCCTAACCTAGGCTGACGTCATACTTGACGCAGCAAGCCTTCTAACTAGTAATTAAGCAATTAATGATGACATTAAGCATTTATTGAGCTATTGTTGATTGAAAATACTGTTGGCTTGGTCATTATTATAGACATTGATGAATTGGTTATCTTGCATAGGCTATTTAGCAGAACGTTGACCTCATTTTGTCTATTATATTGTTTGTTGAATGAAATCATATAGTTAAGAAGTACTAACCCTTTGAATTTTAACCTGCAAATATACATATAGTGTTTTTATTGTCTTGTTCGGGGCAGGTGTTCTCAACAGGGACTTCACTTCTTTATTGGTTGATTAGCCGGATTATCTGATACTAGTGGTAACCTGTGAGGAGGGATAACTTTAAATCTTGACCTTTTATTCTTTTCCTCTTCAAACCCCAGGTTACCGGGGACGTCTCCCTTGGGCTAACCTCCCTAAACAGAAAGAACCTCACCATCGAGGTGACAGTGGGTGGGGAAGGTTCCTGTTGCACCAGTTTGTCCACTATCCTGTAGCCTGTGACCTAAAATACAAACTGCGTGTTAACATTTTGGCACCGTTGCCAGGGACACTGAGTCAATTCTCCTCAAACGACAAACCTTTTCGGTAAGCCTTGCCTCAGAGACTTATTTTACAAGCTTACCTGGCGACTCCATTAGGGTGTTTTCCCTTTTATTTGATGATTTCAAGAAAATTATCTGGCGACTCCACAAATAGCTAATGACGACTCGTAGTGGACATCAGTATATACCTACATCTACTACTATGACTTCCACAAATCCTGTCACCCCTGTAAGTTCTCCCAAATTGTCTCATAAAGAACTCTTTGGTCCTTTAAGCTTACCTAACACCCAAGGGGGGTTACATGATCTACCCAAGAAGGTCGAGTCCTGGATACCTAAGTTTTCAGGGGAAGATGGGTCCTATGGCAACTCTCATTGGACTGACTTGTGTGATGCTTTCCAGTTTCACCAATACGGACAAGAACATCTTGATGTATTCTTAAGGCTCTTTGTGAGCTCACTCACTGGAAGTGCCAGAAGATGGATTAACAGACTCCCGAAAGGAAGCATCAAAATCCCTGAAGACCTTGAACAAGCCTTCCAGAAAGATTGGTGTGAAAAAGAAAGCATGGATTCCCTTTACTCTCAATACACTAATATTTGCAAAGCCTCTAGTGA
>SNQJ01S0107111.1:17247-29724 GCA_010110895.2 Picea sitchensis | reverse complement strand
CCAAAAGGTCAAAGTAGTCAAAGTGGTTTAAGATATTTTTAGAAGGTAAATAATAAAGTGAAGTGATGAGTGTACTATAAGTCAAATTGGATACAAACTAAATTATTTAAATAATAAAGTTAATGGATAAATTACTAATTGGACAAGTGGTTAGAAGTTGGTTAGCCCTAAAATAAGTAAAGTGGGTTAAGATGGTTAAAAGGTAACCCCTTGAGGAAGCTACATGAAAGTATAAATAAGAGGCAAGCCTCTCTCATTTAATATCACACTTGAGAATATTGAATATATACAGGTGACTGAGGTAACCAAATGATATCTAAGCCGAATTTCAGAGAGAAGGTGAAGTAAAGAACGTCGAAATTCAAGGGAGGATAAATTCTTTTGATGATGCTTTCTAAGGTATGTTATTTACAGGTCATCTCACCATTTTTTCCATAACTTTTTTTATAGAATGATTAAGACTGTGAAATTGATAGGCCATTGAGAAAACATATCCAAGTAGTTGTGGTACGAATTTCATCTTGTGGGTCATTGTAGTTTTGGAGTTACACTCTGTGGAAAATAGGGTTTGTGGCTAGTCTTGAAACTAGTCTAAAATAGGTGTTTCGGGTAAAAACATCATAACTTATTCATAACAGATCCAAATTAAGTAATACCAAAAGTGTTAGTTATATTACATTCTGTAGTATTCTATGTAATTTTTTCAGATCCATACAACAAATATTCTGTGTGGGGCACGCTCTACAAGTTCAGTCTCTAGAATAAGCCAGAATTCAACAAGGTATGCCATTTTTGCTATAACTCCTTTTCTGAGAGGTTCCAAGTAGTGACACCTAGAGGAATTGCATAAACACATTGAATAACAATGTGTACTATTTTCATATCTTTATTCATTACAGGTACACATTTATGATTATTTCAAGTTAGGGTTGTTGACTAATCCAAAACTAGTCACGTGAGACTAAAGAAAAGTTTGATGAAAAAGCTAGTCTCTTGTTGTTAAAGTTAAGGAAGGTTTGCAGGTATGTGATCATATACAACAGGTCTATTACAGAGTTACAAATCAGATTTGGATGATGAAAATGATGAGGGCTTTTGGTTGAGGTACATGTTGGGTACATGGTTGAGACAATTAGTTGATGAGGTGGCACATACATGAGGTGTATAGTTGATGATGTTGGTACATATTGATGAGTCATAGTTGATGAGTAGTTGATAAATGATTGGTACATACTTGGTACATGGTTGGATGCACTTGTTTATGGTACATGTTGATTACAGGTTATTTGGTACAGGTTGGTTCATGGTTGATGCACTTGTTTATGGTACAGGTTGATTACAAGTTGAAGTACAAGTTTATGCATGGTTGTTGCATGGTTCAGGTTTATTGGTACAGGTTGTTTTGTGCAGGTTTATTGGTACAGGTTTACAACAGTACATATCAAAGTGATAGTGTGATAGTGGTTCCATCATTCTAATTATATGTTAGGGTGGTTGGACGGGGCAAGGATGTGTGGTTGTAGCCACCTTCCGGTTGTATTTGAAGAACATAGGGGGTTGTAGCCTCCTTCTAGTTGTAGCCAAAGAATTGGGGAGTTCGAGCTTCCCTCGGGTTGTAGCCTGAGAAACTAGGGGGTTGGATCCTCCTTCCAGTTGCAGCTGGAAAACAAAGGAATTTGGTGCTTCCAATGATTGTAATTCTTCAAGACATATAATAAAAATCATTCTGTGGTTTTCTCCCGCTTTGGGTTTCCATGTAAAAACACTGGTGTACTGTGTATGTGTATGATTGTTCATTTGTTCATTGTTTATTTACTCTGCAAATATTGGATGATAATGCTACATTGATATAACACTTGCACTATATGGTTAAAAAGGATTAGATTTCTCTATTACGGATTCACCCCCCCTCTCAGTAATCCAACAATTGGTTTCAGATCTGGTTCCTTCAGGAAATAGTTTAACCACTGTAAGGAGATCATGGATTATTCTGAGAATGGAGTACCAATGTTTAATGGTCAAAATGGTTTTAAGTATGAGATGTGGAGCATAAGGATAAAAGTACTTTTACAAGCATAGGGACATTATATTTGGCTATCAATTGTTACATGATATGATAGTTCAAAAAGGGAAAAGACTACATCCAAGAAGGAATTAAAGAAGGATAACAAAAAAACAATGGATTTCATCTGGGAAGGATTACATAATCTAGTAAGAGAAAAGGTTAGTAAATTTTCATCAGCAAAAGAACTTTGGGATAAGTTACATGAAATATATTCTTCACCCATCGCAAATTCAGAAAATGTCAAAGAAGATGCAGATACAAATCAAGAAGAAATATGTTCACCATGTCAAACATATTATGCTGGCACATGGGCAAACCCAAGGTTCAAGCCTTCAATAGCGCACCAAAAAAACCCTAACTACTGGCTCTTTCGACAACAACTACAAAGCAGGAAAAGTTTCACCCGAGGTAGAGGCAGGGGGGTTATAGGGCTCAGGTGTCTGTAACCAAGATGGGACACTAATCTGTGATTACAATTACTTCACAGAGTACTTAAGAACAACATGCATTAGTTATCAACTTCTTTCACATCACAAAACAAACCCTAAGTATAAATCGGTGCAGTAACAATGATGAAATAAGCATCGCACTTAGCATCATAGGTTAGATCTGGCACATTTAACATGAATAAAGCACTAAGAATTGATATATCTATCTATTACATATATCAATCAATGCACTAAGCAGATCCACAGCATAAACTTCATAGCACAAAGAAAACCATCAACACATGATATACGTGGTTCACCCCAGTGTGGGGATACGTCCACCAACTGCTTCTTCTTCTTTATTAGGCTTCAATCTATTACATTCATCCTCTCATGTACACTAAGGAACAAAGCCCAGTTTCACACCGGACAGGTGATCTGAGTACTAAGAAACAAATCCACCTTCCCAAAATTAGGTCAAGGCACATAGCCAACTCCCCTATCAGGCACGGAGCCTTACATACATGTTATGTTTCACAAATAAACTTAGAACTACTTGCCTCTTGCACTTATCCAATTACATCCCCATCACTGCATAGCTAAGATACTTCTACCTTATAATCTTTACTTATTTATGCTTTTATATTTACAAAAAATCCTAATCATGGGTAAACCCATGGGCCGACATCCCATAACTCGTTACAAAACCCTAAGAACCCCATGTTGGGTCCAAAAATCCCCCAAAAAAAGTGAGATCTCACGATCTCATCTCTGCATGGGTGCTCCTTCTTTGATCATTGCGTCGAAGTCCAAAAAGTGGTAAAACCTAACCAATGTTTCCTCAAAACTTGGTCGAGGGCCAACAGGCCCCCAACACTCACCCGTGACTCGTCCCAAGTCACTCAGATCTAGACAACGCTGCTTTGAAGTCCTCAAGCTTAGCTCAAGCTGCCTCGACTTGCTGCTTCACCTAAGCTTCCTGCTCAACGAACTCCTGGATCATTTACTCTGTAACAGGCCCTTCCAAGTGTTGTTCCACTGTCGCAACCTCTTGGTCCAATTGCAAACCTTGTCCTTTGATCTCTTCAAACACCACACAAGCCTCATCCTACACCAGTTGTAGCCTCTGGGTGACTTCCATTACTCTGCCCTTGATGGTAGTAATCTGTTATTGGACCATGCGTTGTTCTTGTGATCTCTTCATTCTCTCGACTACAGTGAGTGACCTCATATGTGATTGTACTGATAGTGCCTACTGTTGCACCTCCTGTAGTTGCGCTTCCAAATTCCTAATCTTTGGATCTTCCATGAGGCATTTGTAGGTCTGTGTGCTTATGTCTCTGAGTTGTTTACATTCTGAGGTGAGGGCCTTAATCCTTCCAACTATGCTCTTAGTGGCTTCATCCCTCTAGTTGCACACTTCCTGTGGAGTGCTTGGTACTGCTTGGATATCCAACTCCATTAGCCTTTCTTGAAGCTGTTAGATGGCCTCATCGAGCTTCATCACTTGAACCTCGACTACCTCATGTCCCTCCTATGCCAAGCCTGACACAGAGCAAAGTGCTCTGCTCACCACTTCTTTGACCATGGTCTTCTCTGCGAGCAGCTGGTCCTTTTTTCTCTGTATCTTTTCTTTGTCCTCCTCGAGCATCACCCAGAACTTATCCTTCTCATTTTCATAAGTGGTTACACAGTACCGCACAACTTGTAATTATTCTAAGATTTCTTTTTTATCTTTCTCTAGGGATTTTGTAACTTATTCTTCTCTTCTTGGAATCACTGAATTCGAGCCTTTGTTTCATCTGCAAGTCTTCGAAGTTGGGCTGGCTCATCCCCCAACTCTACAGCCTCTGATGAGGAAGGCGTAGTAGGTATTGTGCGGATAACTTGAATAGCTCATTGTATCTCCTTCAGCTCCTTTTCGACCTTTACATACAACTATTCCTTCTTTGCTCCATATCTCTGCAAGATATCTTCGGATGCATCCTCCATCGCTCCACGGATGAAGCCAATATCATCCTCTGTGAGCATATCCTCTAGATGAGGATTACTTGCATGGGTCTTCTTTATTGCTAAAGGTTTCTGCGAAGAAACCTTCCCCTTTTTCGAAGTTTCTGTCTCGGTAGGGGGATCCTTCGATGGTGTAGCTTCGCCTTCTCCTTTATTTTCTCCTTCTACCCCTCCTACTCCTTGATTTACTTCACCTCCTCCTCCTCCTATGGGTGATCCAAACCCACTTTATTCTGAGACATTGTCCTCCTCATCAGTCTCTATGTTCTGAACTTCCTCCTTTTTCTTTTTCTTCTTTGCACTTGTCTATCCTCCATGCTCGAACCAGGTGACCAAGGGGCTTCCTATGATGTCAAGGTTGGAGAGTTATGCATCATCAACAGGTGTCTAGAATTCCTCTGGCCATTCCTTGGTGATTTGTTCCATATATTCATCTGTCAACTTGTAATAGGACTGTAATTCTTCCTTCCTCTTATCTTGACGCGTAGTGACATAATAAAGTGTGGATCTGTGTGGAATTTAGCTAATGGTATGTACTGGTGAAAATTACGCGGTGTCATGCATGGGAATGACTCAATGGAAACCTTCAGTTGTTGATATTAGGCATGGAACACTGCATTTGACTGCCATTACTTTGACATGTCATTCATATACCATAAGATTGAGAAATCCGCGGCCAACGGCTCCGATGGTTCAATATCCGGGAAGGTGGCTCCTTTCGATATTTTCCAAGCAACAAATGTAATCAGCATGAGTATCCAACTGAATTGGAACTCGTATCCATGATCCTGCACTTTGCGACAGTCATTCCCAAGTTCTTTGATGAGTTAACTTTACCAATTCATTTGCATTCCCTCCACGCATTTCCCTGCGAGGTCCACCACGAACCCGGTGACCTGTGTGGGGCGATTCTTTCTTACAAGCTTGCCACCTATGAGCTGGTAGGTGAGGCACACTATGCCATCCTGGATAGACGATACCTTGTAGCCTGGATTTCCCTTCTGAAATTCACTGTATGCCTCCTTAATGTGTTGTGCGAGGGAGTGATCTAAGGTCTTCCCTAGGTAGAACTGTTGAGGTTAGGGTCCCTGCATGCTCAATCCTATAATCCGATGGATCAGCGCTGGATCCACAGTAATCCATCTGTCGAGCAATAAGTATCCACCATCATAGCACGACAAGAGGAGTTTAACACAAGCGTTAACCTCTTGATGTCGGCCAAAATGAGGAATCTTCATCACATTCAATATCGTGGACTAAGTGAGCTCCTTAATCCAAGGCTGGGAGACTATGTGAGGCTTCTTCCCAGTGGTCTTCATCAAATACCTATGGGGCGCGAACATGGCATGGTTCTTCCTATCTCCAAGGTTAAAGTTGGTGTTCTTCAGTGTTGGGATTTGTCCCAACTGAGTTCCCACTACGTGTATTCCCTTCAAAATGTACGCGGTGATCAATGTGTACTCGAAGTCCCATGGAATGTTGTCATGGTTAACTGTGCTAGACAAAGGTGAGATATAATCAAGTAAGATCAATGGGATCTACTTCACATTAGCTAGATCATCGCAATGTTACATCACTTATCGGTCGTGGGGTTGGCATGTTTCGAACATCATCCAGTCGAAGGGGAAGCCTACGGTCCTCTGGTCGATGATGCCTATACTCCTTCAGACATAGATTTATCATCCATAAATTTCTTCAGAAACTCTTCGATGGACTTCTCTAGCTCAGTCCGCTCAACCGAAATGCTCGTTGTTAAAAAATAGGTCAGGATAGGTGAATGGATAGTGGGGTAGACAAACAGATAGCGATGTCTAATAGCACAGCTCGAAACACACAATCACTTCTTTGTTATCTTAGATAATTATGGGTGGAAAAAAGTGGTCTTGGCGGAGCGTCTGACAGGTTAAATAAGCGAGCGTCGTAACGGATTCCTCCAATGGACAAGAATGCCTCAATCAATGTGAATCCATCTGTTATGGCATGGTCTCAATGTCTAACAGTGATCTATCTGCCCATAAATGTGTTTCCTAGTCATTCGGAGCGTCATTCTAATGGTCAGGGCACCTCCAACGGTCATATATCGTCTCCAGCGTGAAGTCCCATTCTTCATGGTTCTGTTTTTTTGGCGAGGTTCAGAGCCTGCAAGCCTGCCTCCTACGAAGTTTTCTCTATAACTTCCTGTATCTTTTCTAACTTGGATTTCTTCTTACTGAGCTTCCTTGCCTTTTATCCTGTGATCTAAGTCTCTCTAACTGTTTCTGGATTTCTCTTTCCATTCTTATTCTTATATTCTCCTAACGTAGTAGCTTCACACTATTGATGTGCTCTCGAAGGGTTCAAAGGTAATACCTATTTTCTTATTAATTGTTGGGTGGATGTAATCTTTTCTTGCATGGATAGGTCCTTCAAACCTTCTTGTGTTGTTTCAATCTTGAAAGCTAATTCTCTTGCCTTCTACTGCTTCGACTTAACTTCTCGTTCTTCTATCAGTCGATATGTTTTTCTATCTATGAAATCCCTTAGTTCTTGCTTTTTATTTTATGTAGTTGCTTCCTATGCTTTCCTTCTGACCCAATATTTCTCAATCCAAGTCTTACCTAGGAAAAGGGGGAAGGGGGAATTGTTCTCAACAAACTTAATGACTTCAAATTCCTCTTCAGTCTATGTTACATTAATGATAACATGTACATTAGTAACTCTTCCACATAGGGTTATCATCTTTCCTTTAAACAATCCTATCCTTCCCAATGAAGGTATCACAGTAGGTTTCCCCAAAATTTCCCAAGTTCTTTCTGTCATAATATTCACTTATGTCTCCTCATGCAAGACACAATCTATGTCGAAGTCTCCTATTCTTGTATCTATGCGTTGTTTTTCCTTCATGATCTCTGGTAAAATTACATATTTGTGATCATTCATCATTTCTTTCAACTGTTCTAATGTAGTCTAAACTTTCTCTTATTCTTTCTCTTTATGATCTTCTAACATGCTCTCATTCTCTTGACTCATGTTCATCCTTTCAACTTTAGAAATCATTTTTGGGCAATCCTCAACTTCATGACCAACAATTTTTCAACAAAGACAAATAGGATCTATACCAAGGCATTCCTTAGCAAGATGTCCCGATCTTTGTTACACATTATTTTCATCATTCCTATGATCGTTAATGATGTAAACCTATATGTTTCCTTTGGAAGGGTCAATGGCCTGAATTCCTAAAGAAAGAAGGGAGAAGAACTTTTCCTGAGAGATGAAGTTGTGTTTTCCTTTGTAAAAACCCTATTTTGGAGGATTTCTGCAGGCTGCACCATAGCTAGGGTGTGGAAATGCCTGATTTCCGCAGGCTGCACTATAGCTATGGCGCAGAGTTTCTACAGGTTGCATTAAAGATAAGGTGTGAAAACCTTCGTACGTGGGAAAAATGAGCATTTTCTCGATGCTTATAGAAGGAGAAGAATCTATAGTGAGGTGGCCTCTGAATGGTTTGGAACTTACTCGCTTTCATGATTTAGTGGGATCATCCTAACCTCCTCACCTTATCCTCTTCATCTTATAAAAGGAGAGGAGCTCTCATGGAGAAATTTAGTTGGATTGAGCTTGGGAAATTTGTGTTGGCTTTGAGATTTACTTTGTCAAGATAGATTGTGAGTAACTATCAGATCCATGGTCTCAAAATCCTTGGAGCTAGAAGTGTGTGGGAAGCAAGGAACTATTGGAAGGAACTTGACGACATCAAGGCATCTGGTTGTATCCTTCTTCCACATTATATAATACAGTGGCATGTTTCTTTCTCATAAATTCATTAGCATTTTATTACATGACTCCTTGATCACATGTTTAGGTTTTCATTGAATCTACGATTGTTCCCTTCACTTTGGTTGGTTTGTGTCATTGCAGATCTGATTTCACAAGAGCACCGAAGCAAAGCAGGGACAACAAAGATATAAGGAAGCAATATATTAAGGTATTTCATCCATTCCTTATTTGGTAGTAAATTCAATGATTGTAACTTAGGGAAAGCGTCATGTCTTGTCTTGTTTTTTTCTAGATCTAGGTGGATCTAGGGAGATTAGTTTATGTCCGCATTTACTGATTTATCCTACAACAAAATTGGCGACGCCACTAGGGAACGGATTGTTTTCCTAGTTTGTCTTGCTTTCTTGCTTTGATTGCTTGGTTTCTATTTTTTGAGTCACTGGGAGATCCATCTTGACTCTCTGACTGTTAAACTTCACTAGAAAACCTTCTTAATTTTTAATTTTTTCCATTTTTGTTTAATTTCCGCACCCTGCTTTGAGGGACAGTGCGGCGACTTAGGATTTCCATGCCCTACCTATTTTGACCAGTGCAGAAACGTCGCGACCTACCCATATCTGGCCCATGGAAATCAGTGATTTCCACACTACGTTAGTCTACAGCCCGCGGAAATTGTGAAATTCTTGATGTTTGAGGGTTTTTCCTAACCCAAACCTTGGATTTGGTTTTGGGGTGATTTTTGGGTTTAATTATGATATGTTTATAGTTTGCTTGACAACTTTGAAACTGCTTTTAGCCATCTTTGCTTTGTTTTCTTTTGAAAGATTTAGCCTCTTGCTTTGAGTGTCTTTCAATTACAAAGTATTTGTTTTTCTTTAGAATTGTTTAAATGAAAGATTTTTCTTTTTCTTTTATTGAATGGTTCGTGTTAAAAGAGAAACTTTGTTTAGGTTGCTTTTGTCTTGAAGAAGTTATCTATCGTTTTTAGTGCATCTTTGAAACAAAAGTTTTAATTCTCTTTATTTTCATTAGATTGGGGGCATATTTGCATTTGAAGTAGAGAAATTGCATGATTTTTGGTCTATTGGGGGCCGTGAATTGTGTATTGGTGTACAGTCTATTTGTCTCATTTCTTGAAAATCTTGATATTGATGAGTTTAGTAAATTTGGGGACATTGTGCATTTGGGAATGATAAATGTTTTCTCCTTCTCATAGCATAGCTCCCATTGAAATGAAAAGATTTCATCTTCATCTCTTTGCATAACTTTAGAGTCGGTCAAAACACCATATGGTCCACAACATTTTCCTCTTGAGTAAAAACAACCTTAAAATAAAGCGCTTATAAAAATTGATTCGACATTTTTATAGTTTTTGGTAGCAAACCTACATTAGATTAGTTGTAGAGCTTTGGAATAGGTGTGAAAGAAAACTTTCCAAAGCTATAAACAAACATAGAATCTTGAGTTAGGGAGTAATGAAATCCACTTATTACATTTTGTCCTGGGAAGCCCTTCTAACACAAGGGTCAATCACGAGGTTCCATTGATACTGGCAGAGTTACTCACCCTGCTTTGTTGGTATTGGTGTAGAGATTGCGCATATTATGGGGGTCGCTTGAAGGTATACCCACAATGATGAGTGGAAGCCTTTCAAGTTGATTTCAGGCTAGATACCCTGCCCTTACACGTGGATCGAACTGTCAACTATTTCCCCAGGAATCATTGTAATGATTGGTAACCTTAATGGCCTATCTCTTTAGGGTATTTAAACAAGGTGACTGTGGAGGGGCAAGTCTTCATGGTACTTGGAATCAACGTTGGCCAAACTCACTCGGGCTCCTTGGAGGGTATACCCACGATTATGTGTGGGAGCTTGCACCAGGGTGTAAGTCCGTTAAGCAGGTCGTCAATGTAACTTTTCCACCCCATCTATCTCAACCCCTTCTTACTTTTTTCTCGCGACATTGGATCTCATCACCAACTAGTGAGCTCATTGTGAGAAGGTTTTGTTTGCTTGCTTGCTTACTAGATTTTTAGTGTGTGTTGTTTGTTTTTCCTAGTGGACTCTAGTGGCATCAGTTCCTGAAACGACCAATGAAGGAACCCCTACTCCAGGGGAACCTTTTGTTTTTCCTTCTTACGGAAACATTGGCCCTCCTCACATCGCTACTTTGAGCCTTCCAAGTCTCACGATTGGATTGTCGGTGTGGTTGTTTTCCACTCAAGTAATCCCGAATGCAATTAGTGCTTTGGTCGTAAGAACTTTCCCCTAAGAACATCAACCTCATGTTGATCCTTCACCATATTCGCCAGTAATATCTTCTTCGCCTTCTTCACTTGCAAGGTCTTCTTCCATTTCATCTTCTCCGTCGAGAGTAAGCTCTAAATCTAGTAACTCAGTGGATAAGAAGAAGAAGAAACGAAAGAATAAGAAGAAGAAATATAAACAAGGGTCTAAACTTCCATCCACTGTTAGACATGTTGGAAAACAACCAGTTACTGTTAATCGTGCTCGGAGTGTTGATGATCCTAAAATCACCCAAACAACCCATAAGCCCAAGTACCCTTGCAGGATTTGCACGGGTAGCCATATTCTTAAGGATTTCCCTAATCTATCCAAAGTTATAGAAGCATGGTCTACACACCCTCGCCAACCCATGTCGTCAGCCTCTGAACAACATGTTGATGACCTCTCATCAACTAGTCAAGAAACAGATGGGAAGAAGAAAAGTAGAGCCAAGTTCCCATGTATGTTATGCAAAGGGCATCATCTAACTCATCTTTTCCCTCATATGGAAGAAGCCTCAAAATTCCTGGAAGACGTGACTATTTCACAACTTCAACTTCCAGTCGCTTATCGCAAGCTTACTCTCAACCCACCTATAGTTGATGGAACGATCAATATATCCCCTTCATCGGCCAGTCTGGTTGATCATGTCGTCAATCTGGTCACATCCTTAGTTGAACCAGTTGACAAAGTGTTCGATCTGATCCCATCCTTGGTCGATCCCACTCTCCTGTTAGAGAGTGAAACCCAAGCGGCCAATCCTTTTCCAAGCGTCGACCCCATTCTCCCCTTGGAGAATGCAACCCAAGTGGTTGAGTCGCTCTCTCCATCGGTCGATACTACTCTCCCGCTCGAGAGTAAACCCGATACTTCTCACGTTTTTCTTGTTGATACAGACTCTACCATGACGGGGGGTATTCCTCATTCTCCCGTGGAACCCCCTCCAAGTAATGAGACCATCCTTTTTAATTGGGGTGTGCTAACTGGACCTCATATTCCCTCTCACATTCCTTTCCATATTACAGTACAGGTTTGTGGTCGGGACATTCCTCAGACACTTATAGATGAAGGTGCGTCTGTTATCATTTTGTCCTGTTTTTCTTGGCAAGCTTTGGGTTGTCCTTAGCTTGCCCTAGTTAAGAAGAATTTGTTAGCTTTTAACAAAAGAACCAGTCAACCTTTAGGGACCCTTCCTTAGTTTCTTATAACTTTGGGAGGGAAAACTATTTTTATTGATGTCATGGTAGTCCAAGACCCCTTGGATTTTGATTTACTCCTTGGGCAAGATTATGTCTATTCCATGAAAGATATTGTGTCCACTCTTTTTTGCATGATATATTTCCCTCATGATGGAAGAATGGTGACTATTGATCAACTTTCATTCATTGGTCCTGACTGGATTACCTCCCTAAATGGTTCTTATATACAGACGGTATCACCCCCACCACATGTTAATTATGTGTCATTGTCTCCCATGACTTCAACTTATGATGACCTAGATCCAGTAGTTGACATGGTTATCTCTTTGATAGGGTCTTTAGAGTTTGATCTCCTTACCCCTATCACGACCCTCGACATGTGTTCCTTCCAGAGTATGTTTCTTCCGTCAAGTGAAGATCTCTTGGAGGCCATGACTGATTTTTGTCCCTTGACATGGTGTCCTTCCATAGAACTGTCCTCTTGGAAGTTGTGATTGAGAGTAGAGTCTCAAGAATGATTTTATGATTTCAAACTCATTAAAAAATGAAACCAGCTTCAAGCATGATTTTCTGATTTCAATCTCATTAAAAAATGAAACCAGCTTCGAGCATGGTTTTCTGATTTCAAGCTCATTAAAAAATGAAACCAGCTGTGAGGATAGTTTTTTGCGTCTCTACGGAAACCTCGTTAAAAAATGAAACAAAGGTTATGAGCATAGTTCTTGTTTCTAT
>SNQJ01S0107111.1:0-11123 GCA_010110895.2 Picea sitchensis | reverse complement strand
GAAGAAAATTCTACAAAGAAAAAGAAAGATGTCAGATACAGAAAGGTTTGGAAAATAACTGAAAGAAAGGAATGACAGGTAAATAAGGAACAAGTTCAAGAGATTGTACTTTCATGAATTGTAGTGAAAGATGAATCCATAGATAGAAAGAAAGAAGTCAGAGCTCAGAGAGATAATGAATATACCAATTAAGATGAGGATGAATCTACCAATGATGATGATGATGAATACACATTAGAGCAGGAATTGTTTTGAGCCATCCAGATTAGAGACTCCAAAGTAATATGAATATTAAATAGGGGGATTCTATGCGATAACTGTGACAGACCAAAGAACCATCTTTCGAGCAGATTGCAGATTTTGAGAAGACAGATTCAGAGCAACCAGTTAGCAGAAGTACAATTTGATAGATTAATCAAGACTTCATGATAGTATAATGATAAATGGGTTAGCATTATGGACATTTTCGCAAGTAGAGTCTTGGACAGTATGGACAGAGATGTATTCGTAAGAACACTTACCAGGTTTTGATAGATAAATGATAGTGGACGAGAGCATGGATTCATATATTGGTTCAGAGAGTGGTTCAGAGACAAAGGAACATTATCATAATGGATGATAATTACACAATAAATGGCTCGAACAATGCTAATGGATTCCAAATTGACAAATATTTTTGGACACATGTAGTGCATACATCAGTTCACATTCAAAACATAGCAATTCTCATAAACAACAATGACAAAACTCCCTACGAACTATGGAAAGTAAGCACAAAAAACAACCTCTACATCAAGGTAACTCAAGGTAATATTTTGTTAATTGAAATTTATGTTGATGATATTGTTTTGGAAGTAATAATGACAGGTTAAGCCAGAAATTTACAAAGGATATGTAGAATGAATTTGAAATGTCATTACTTGGAGAACTATCCTTCTTTATGGGTCTTCAGATATGTCAAAGAAAACATGGAATTTTTATTTATCAAACTAAGTATATCAGAGAAATTATAAAGAGGTTTGGAATGGAAGATTGCAAACCAGTTACCACTCCTATGCAAACCAGTTGCAAGTTGAGAAAAGATGATGATTCAAAGTCTACAGACCAGAGGAAATACAAGTCAATGATTGGTAGCTTACTATATGTGACAGCATCCAGACCATATGTAATGCAGGCAGTTGGACAAGTGGCATGATTTCAAGCAGCACCAAAGGAATCACATGTATTAGCAGTGAAGAGGATTTTAGATATCTCAAAGGAATAGAAGAGTTTGGATTATGGTATCCAAAAGGAAAGGATATATCACTTATTTCCTACACAGATGAAGATTGGGAAGGTTGCATTGATGACCAATGAAGCACCAGTGGAGTAGTGTTCTACTTGGGTGAGTGTTTATTATCTTGACTAGGCAAGAAACAATAATCAATATCCTTATGTACAGTCGAGGCAGAGTATATTACAACAACAACATGTTGTACATGGGTTCTATGGATGAAACAAACTTTGACAGATATATAGGTTGAGTATGATGAGCCCATTCCAATCTATTGTGATAATACAAGTGCCATCAATATCTAAAATAACCCAGTGATGCACTCCAAGACGAAGCACATTCCAATAAACTATCACTTTCTACGGGAACAGGTTTCAGAGAAGAACATCAGACTTGAATATGTGGGAACAAAAGAACAAGTGGCATACATCTTTACAAAACCGCTTCCACGAGAAGCCCTTGAGTATCTTCACCAAAGACTAGGAGTAATTTCTACTCCAAAATGAATTCTTTTGAATGCTTATCTTATATGTCTTAGATGTACACAAGGAAGCACCATAAATAGGACAAAGGGGGAGAGATTTATCAGATGCAAAGGTAAATTCTTGGAGAGAGAGAATAGAGGCATGTTTCCAAGGGGAGCGATTGTCACAAGGGAAGAATGAGCGATTGTGGGAAATCCAAGCAACATATACATAATAAATGAAATTGGAAAAGAAAAGTGTTGTTTAGGAAAGGAAGATGAAGTTTGGATATGGCACAGAAGAATGGGTCACATAAATTTTGATAATATTGTCAAGGTCAGCAAAAAGGAAGCAGTCAAAGAAATTCCCTAGATCATGAAGCCAACCAACACATTGTGAAAGCATTGTCAACAAGGAAATCAAACCAAGACCAAGTTCAAATCAAAAGAATACTCCACAACAAAACCACTGGAAATTGTGCATATTGATCTAGTTGTACCAACTAGAACAAAGGGGTTGAAAGGTAAGCATAATTTTATGCTATTGGTTGATGACTATACAAGAATGATTACAGTGTGTTTTCTCAGGAAGAAGTCAAAGGCATTTGAGAAATTCAAAATGTACAAGGAGATGGTTGAAAATGAAATAGATTTGAAAATCAAATGTTTGAGATAGGAAAATGGAGGAGAGTTGAATTCAAAGGAATTTATGGACTTATTCCATGAGCATGGGATAAAGAGACAATTCTCTGTTGCTAGGACACCACAACAAAATGGATTCGTCGAAAGGAAGAATAGGACCATACAGGAAATGTCTCAAACTATGTTAATGGAATCCAAGTTGACAAATATATTTTGGGTACAGTCAATACATACAACAGTTCACATTCAAAACAAAGGAATGCCCAAAAACAATAGTGATAAAACCCCTTATGAGCTATGGAGAGGAAGACGAGTGAATGTGAAGCACTTCAGATTTTTTGAAAACAAATGATACATTAAAAGAGAAGATGGAAAAATCAAAAAGTTTGAATCTCGTGTTGACAAAGGTATATTTGTTGGGTACTTAAGCACAAGGAAAGCATACAAATGCTTCAATCTAAGACTCAATTTTTTTTTGGAAAGAATCAATGTGATGGTTGATGAGACAGGTGGATGAAGAATAAAGGAAGAAGGAAAGGATTCAATGGAACAGGTTCATGAAGACGAAGTAAAGGAAGAAAAAGTAGCAGAAGAGGAAGATGAATAAGAGTAATCAAAAGAAGAACAAGAACAACAAGGTATTCAACTACCTCCAAAGAAACATAGAAAACGAATACAAAAGAATCATCCATCATGTCATATTATCAGGAATAAAGATGCAGGATTTGAAACTAGAAGAATAATTCATTCACTAGAACAACTGCACCTAGCACTACTATCTATAATTGAGCCAAGCAGTTTTGAAGCCAGCAAGGATGAATTCTGGATCAAATCCATGGATGAAGAGTTAGATCATATATATAAGAATGACACTTGGGAAATGGTTCCAAGGCCAAGGAACAAGAATGTGATCGCTACAAAGTGGGTCTTCAGAAACAAATTGAATGAATATGTACAAGTTACCAGGAACAAATCAAGATTGGTATGTAAAGGATATGCTCATGTTGAAGGTATAGACTTTGGAGAGATGTTTTCCCTAGTTTCTAGAATGGAAGAAATCATATTGATCATCGCTTATGCATGCTCCAATAATATTAAAGTGTATCATATGGACATGAAATTAGCCTTCCTAAATGGGGATCTATAGGAAGAAGTATACATTGAGAAACCAGAAGGATTTCAGTTGTCAGAGAATGAAAATTATGTTTGCAGATTGAATAAGGCCTTGTATGGTATCAAATAGGCCCCTAGAGCATGGTATTCTAGACTGGACAGATACTTACAACAACAAGGGTTCAGAAAATGGAATGCAAAAAACAATCTCTACATTAAGTTAAATCAACATAGTATTTTATTAATTGAATTTTATGTTGATGATATTATCTTTGGAAGTGATGATGACAGGATGAGCCAAAAATTTGCAAAGGATATGTAGAATGAGTTCAAAATGTCATTTCTTGGAGAATTATCTTTCTTTTTGTGTCTTAAAATATGTCAAAGTAACCAAGGCATTTTTATCTCTCAAACCAAGTATATCAGAGAAATTCTACAGAGGTTTGGAATGGAAGATTACAAACTAGTCAATACTCCTATGGAAACCAGTTCCAAGTTAAGTAAAGATGATGATTCAAAATCTACAGATCAGAAGTAGTATAGGTCAATGATTGGTAGCTTACTTTATGTGACATCTTCCAGACCAAATGTGATGCAAAAAGTTAGACAAGTGGAACGATTTCAAGAAACACCAAAGGAATCACATGTTTTGGTAGTATAAAGGATATTCATATATGTCAATGGTACAAAAGAGTTTGGATTATGGTATCCAAAAGGGAAGGATCTATCATGTATTTCCTACACAGATGTAGATAGGTCAGGTTGCATTGATGATCGAAGAAGTACAAGTGGAGAATCCTTCTACTTGGGTGAGTGTTTGGTATCTTGGATAAGTAAGAAACAATTATCATTATCATTGTTTATAGTAGAAGCAGAGTATATTGCAGCAACAACATGTTGTACTCATGCCCTACGGATGAAACAAACATTGAAAGATATACAGGTTGATTATGATGATCCCATTCCGATATTTTTTGATAACACAAGCACCATCAGTTTCTCAAAGAATCCATTTATCCACTCCAAGATGAAGCACATTCTGATCAAGTTTCATTTTCTATGAGAACGGGTTGTAGAGAAGAACATTAGAGTTGAATATGTTGGGACAAAAGGGAAGATTGCAGATATCTTTACAAAACCGCTTCCACGGGAATATTTTGAGTATCTTCACCAGAAACTCGGAGTATTTTCTTCCCCATAATGACTTTTTAATGTGTTTCTCAGATGTCATAAATTTACATGAGGAATCACCCTGAAGAGGATAGAGGACAGTTCAATAAGGGTGAGAAACCCCGAAGGGAAGTTACCCTTTGAAATTAATGTCAAAGGGGGAGAGATTCATCATATGCATGGATAGAAAGAATAGAGGCATGATTCAAGGGGGAGTGATGGTCACAGGGGGAGCATGAGCGTCATGAATTCAGTGTTACATCAGAGTGTTTCCATCACTGCCAAAGGGGGAGATTTTTTATTAATTGGGTTGGTTGTCATTGATTTTAACCCTTGAAGGAAGTCTGGTAGAGAATTCTAGTTGCCCCAATAGTTTGGATAAGGAACCCATGTTTTTCTAAGGAATAATGTAATAAATATCAATGAATTTGTAGGAAAGACTATCATATGTGGTTAGTACATGTCGTGTTGTTTCCGGTGATATGTGGTACACCACGTAGTTCCTCACGGTTGAAGATATATGGCTTAGTGAATTTGGAGAACCCTCATGAGCCATCTAGAAGCCCCTAGAAGGTCAAAGAAGTCAATTATTCTAGAAGCACCTAGAAGACGTTTAATAGTCAAAGTAGTTGTAACTAGGAGTTAAGCATGGGTAAATTTGTTGCAATAAGAAAATAATTAAAAATAAATTAGTTGCAACGAGTGAGTTTACTATTTATGGTAAAGTGGTTGCAAGTGGGTAAAGTAGTTGAAAGTGGGCTATCCCTAAAAGAGGAAAGTTGGGTAGAATAGTTAGAAGATAACCCCTAAAGGAATCTACTTAGAGAATATACATAAGACGGCAAGGGTCTCCCATTAGCATCTAATTGAACATATTGAATATCTATTTTGTGAAATGTTATAAGCAGGTATTATTGATAAATCTAAAGCACTGAGTATGAAGCAGCAACAAGAGAAGTTGCAAGAGTTGAAGGGTCGAGACAGTGGATACTCAACTAGGGTTTTACTAAAGAAACTTATAGGTTGCAGTACTAGAAGGGTGTGAACATGTGTGGGACACAGTGGGACAAAGCACGAATACCTGTTATTTTACTGAAGACAGAGTGTGGATCTGTTTCCAAAGATGAAAAGGAAGTTCAGATCTATCATCAATGACAAGTTGCAAAACTGAGAAGAGGCTACAGGAAGGACTAATAGTGAGAAGGTACAAAACAATTATCTACAGTAACAAAAGGTATGTTATATGAATATCTTAAGTAGATATTTGATGAATGCTTGGGTTTATCCATGGGAGATTGAGCTTTTTCCCTTGAGGGACTATTGATTGTATGGTATATTTTGTATAAGACAGATCTACAGGGACACATTGCTACTGTATTGGTTGTTTGTTGTTGGTACACTTCAATAAGAATCTTGTTAAGATATATCTTGTGTTATTTGCAGTATGGTTGAGGTTTTATGTTTGAGACATATTGTTATCACTACCAGTTGCGATTGCATAATAGTGAGGATTTGATGCATCGTTAATGCAAGGGTTTCCTATATCAAACAAGATCAGTGAAACTTATGTGTGAATATAGTACATGGTTGTGTTAGATCTACTTGGATATTGGATGAGTATTATTTTCTATCAGATCATCCAGTCTGTGAGCATATACAAAGAGATAATATAGTGATTGATATTGAGACAGTGACAGAGACAACATTTTTTATACTAGTAGATATGTTTTCTACTCCGTGAGTTGCAGAAAACAGAGGAGAAAACATTCACATTTTTCATAAAACAGAGGAGCGGACATCCACGAGTTGCGGTAGGGAAAGGAGTGGACATCTGCGTGTTGCAGAATAGACAGGTCATGGATATGCAAGAAATTTTTGAAGAATATTGGTATAGTTGTGACAAGATTTCAGTGAAAATTATTATAGTGACAGATTTGATTCAGTGACAATGAAATGTTGTCTACATTTGGTATTTATATTACAGGGCGGTTGGACGGGGCAAGGATAGGTGGTTGTAGCCACCTTCCTATTATAGCCAGAGAACATAGGGGGTTGTAGCCTCCTTCTGGTAGGAGCCAGAGAATTGGGGATTTGGAGCTTCCCTCAGATTGTAGCCTGAGAATCTAGGGGGTTGGAGCCTCCTTCCAGTTGGAGCTAGAAAATAAAGGAAGTTGGTGCTTCCAATGAATGTACTTTTTAAAGACATAAGAAAATGCATTATGTGGTTTTCTCCCGCATTGGGTTTCCACGTAAAAAAATTGGTGTATTATGTATGTGTTTGATTTCTCATTGTTCATGGTTTATATACTCTACACTCATTGAATTATATTGGTAAATTGATCATAAAGTTAACAATACTTATATTCATTTTGGTTTAAAATGATTAAAAATAATTATTATTGATTCACCCACCCTCTCAGTAATCCAACATGGATTGGGTGCTAGAAAAATAGAAAAAGTATAAATAGAGATTCCAAGAGTAGTGAGTGTCAATAGACACCATTATTACTTCATCACAATGAGAATAGCTCTATGGGTGGATGTTGATATAGATAGATCTAAGAGATCATATATATGTAGGTTTGTGTAGGTGATAAGACCTTTAATGTATGGGACCTCATGCCCCATAATTTTCTGTAAAATGTGGATCTAAAATCATCAAGAAAACATGGTTGTTGAAATATTGGTTTTCATTGATGTCAACCCATGAAGAAGTTAGGTAGCCCCAACGGTATGGTTATGGAACCCGTATTTGATCAAGGAAAAAGGTCATGAAGGATGGTGTAAATGCAGGTAACTCACTCATGGATGGATAGACCTCATCATTTTGTTTTCGTTGATAGGTTGTACACCATGTATTTCCATATAGTTGAGGAGTTATGGCCTTGTGAAGTTATAAACCCTGAAGAATGGTCATGAAGCCCCTAGTTGGTTACAAATCTTTAATGAAAGGGTAAAGTGGTTGTAAAAAGAAAGTCAAGAAGCCCCTAATTTTACAGAAAGAGGTTACCCAACAAAATTATAAATACACCTCAAGGAGGAATTCCCAAATACATTCACTCACTCTTTATATAGAACATATTCTAGTGAAGTAGTGATCTATTGGCAAGTTTTGCGATGGAAAAATCCAAGGTAGCGACTAGTGAGAAGTGCAAGAGTTTAGGGGTTGGAAAGGAGAGAGACATTTTCTAAGGAAACCCTAGTTTAGTTGACCCCTACGAGTCAGACTACTAGTGTCCCGTGAGGCACCCCGCGGGTTTCATAGGGCTTGTCATGCGAGGCCCTGATAGAAAGAAAGTCTTGGTCATGCGAGGAAAAGACAAATCTGAGGAGGACAACAAGGTTTAGGTTGCACCTAGGTTTGAAGGTACAGGAGGTCTATGACACAATCTGAGATGGTATGTTATAGGTTTCATGACTAAAGGTATATTTTACATGTGTTTGTTTGAGGCTTGATTCATGTATGGTATGGAATATGCTTAAGGCATATCTTGGAGGCCTCTTGGACATAGGGTTGTTATGGTTGAGTTGATATATGCTTGAGACATATTCTTGGTATTTGGTTTATGGATGTTATGTTTCTTGATTAAAGGCACATATTTTTTATATTGACTTGAGGCACTTTCTTGGTATGTTATTGATGGTACATGGTACATGATTTTATTATGGTATGGTTTATACATTGATGCATATGTTGGTACACAATTGATGGATGATTTGGTACATGTTACAGGTTGATGGTAAAATGATAGTTATAGGTTGGATACAGTGACAATGACAATGATAATGGAAGTGATTGTGGTAGTGATATTTTTTCTACATTTATATTTCAGGGCAGTGGGACGGGGCAAGGAAAGGGGGTTGTAGCCTCCTTCCGGTTGGTGTCAGAGAACATAAGGATTTGGAGCTCCCTTCAGGTTGGAGCTTGAGAATTAGGGGGTTGTGGCCTCCTTCTCGATGGAGCCATAGAATTTAGGGAGTTGTAGCTTCCTTCAGGTTGGATCCTATAAATAGGGGGTCGTAGCCTCTTTCCAGTTGCAGCTAGAGAATTGGGAAGTTGGTGCTTCTAATGAATGTATTATTTTGATATATAAGAAAATAATTTTGTGGTTTTCTCCCATTTGGTTTTCCACATAAATTATAGTGTACTATGTTTTTGTGGGTGTCTATTATGCTCTATTGATTTATATTGCTCATGATATATTGATGATATATTGTTGATGATGTTGATGATTACATACTGTGGTTAAAAAGTGATAATAAAGTGCTCATATTGATTCACCCCTCCCCTCCCTCTCATTATTCCAACAATTGGTATCAGAGTGGGTCCTTCAAGAAATATTTTAACCATTGGAAGTAGATCATGGAATATGCTAAGATTGGAGCACCAAGGTTTGATGGAAATAATTATGCATTTTGGAGTAAAAGGATTAAAACCTTTTTACAGGCACATGGATTTGATGTTTGGCAGTCAGTAGTAGATGGATATGCAGCACCATCAACTCCCCCAGCTAACAAATATAAAAATAAACTCAGCGAAAACAACTCAAACGATAAACGCACGATTCTTAGTAGTCTAGATGATTCAGTATTTGTCAAAGTTATGCATTGTAAGACCGCAAAGGATATTTGGGATAAACTTAAAAATATTTACGAAGGAGATACCAAAGTCACGGGAGCTCAGATTCAAACCCTTAGATCCAAGTTTGAGCAATTGAATATGAAGGAAGATGAAGACATTTCAACCTACTTTGTGTGAGTTGACGAAACAATGAACACTATTAGAGGACTAGGAGAAGAATTTGATGAGTCAATGGTCGTTCAAAAGGTTCTAATATCTCTACCTATGAGATTCGATCCTAAGATATCATCCCAGGAAGAAAGAACAGATCTTGATAGTTTGAGCATGGACGAGCTACATGGAATATTCACAGTTTATGAAATGAGGACAGAACAAGAGAACCCAATCACAAAGGAATCATCATTCAAATCATCCAAGAAGATGAAGAAATAAAACAACAAAAATTCAAATCCAAATTACAGTTGCAACGATGATTCAACGGAAGATGAAAAAGTGGAAAACTTTGTAAGGAAGTTAAAAAGAGGAACACAAAAATACAAAGGTATGATTCCATTGAAATGTTTTAATTGTGATGCTACTGGTCATTTTTCTTCTAAATTTCCTTATGCTAAGAATAAAGGTAGCAATAAAGAAGAAGATCCTAAGAAGAAAAAGAAAAATCAAAAGGGAGACAAGAGAAAGAAAAAAAAAAAATCTTCAAGAAACGCTTCTACTCAAAGGAAGATAGCTCTTCATCAGATGGGATGATGATAGTGACAATGATTTAGAAAGAGTACTCTTCATGGAAGTAGAAGATGATTATGAAGATTCTGAAGAAGAAGGTGAAGTCGATCTCATAACATAATTAATCAGTGCCTGTTATAGCATTTTTTCCATACTCTATGCACCATGCTTTGGTGGCCTTCCCTTTCCCTCTATAGACTCAATTCCTCCATTTTTCTCAATCCAAAGTCAAAAATTCCATTTTTGTGCATATACGCGAGAAATAGTTAGACAACATGTGTATACGTAGGTTTCTCCATTACATCTCGCGTACATCAGGTTTTGTGCTCAAAATTAAAAATATTTCAGGTTTTCCATGCCAAGTCATGGGATCCATAACCATTGGCCTTTCATATGCTAGAAACACTCTGATTCGACCCTTCAATTCCCTTTCGAGGCGATAAATTGAGCCATATACAAACCTTGTAAAAAAGGAGAAAACAAAAAGAGAGAAAGTACACTCTGGAGAAATGTTTCCTCATATTACATCCTTTGTAGAAATTTCAATACAATTAATGTATTTCCTGTGATTATCCTGATCTAACAATTATATGCCATTGTTAAATACATAATCGCTTCTACTAATATTCTTGTAGAATTAAACCACAATCACAAAGTGAAATATCAAGAACACATAACACAGAAGTTTTACAGGAAAAGCATAAAGCTAAAAACTCCACTATCATATATTATGTATATCATGGATCATGAAACAATCTCATACAAAACTCTAATCCAAGAGCTCTCAGTACAATACAATTGTCTCACATTGTCATACAAAAATTCAACAAATACATGTGCCAATTCTCTGTGTCCAGATAGCCTGCCTCCTTTGCACAATCCCTGCAATTAGAATTCTCACAATGAATTTGAATTTCCTAGTTTGCACATGCTCATGAGCATATCCACTGCATGTGTGATTGCATGAGTGCACTTCACTCAAATCACAACTGATAGCCAAACTGTCCCTCTCACCTGTTATCTCAACTAGGTCTCCACTGGATCTAACATGCATGTAGTTAATCGTGGTGAATCTTCAGTTGCATGTGAGTTCACTGATTGTGAATTAATTAATAATTAATTCACTGAACTCTCACTAGTGTAAGTTCAGTTACAAC
>SNQJ01S0107109.1:17116-37857 GCA_010110895.2 Picea sitchensis | reverse complement strand
TTTAGGTTTTTCTTCAATGGTTTTTTCTCATATAAATTTGTTTTTACAATGTTTTTGTTTTTTAAATTTCAATTTGTTTATTTATTTATTTAAGATTTTAATTGATAAAAAAAATGAATTATATTTTTTTTCTAAATAATTAAAAATATTAAAATGTATGGAACCATAACTTAATTAAGGATGGATAATTATATGAAAAATCTTAATTTCAAAAAAATAAATGGTGTACAACATTTTTAACATTGGATGAAGCATGGAAATATAATTAAAAACATGATTGAATAAAAATAAAAATAAAAATAAAATAGAAAAGTTTGAAAATAGATGAAAAAACATCTTTCAGAATTTAAAAAAAAAAAGTGGAAACCTTATGTATCAGAAAATTTAAAATATCAAAAAACCACCTAAAAATATAGGAGGGTGCTACCGGTAGCACCATTTTTAAAAATGAGGTAAAAAACTTGAATCCATCCATAGCCTTAAACTCTTTAAATTTATCAAATACCTCAAATTTATTCCTAAGTAAATAAATCCATTTGTTCCTTGCGAAATCATCTATGACTGAAACATAATACAAAGATTTACCTAGTGATAAATAAGCACAGGTCCAAACATATCACTATGTATCAACTCTAAGATCCCCTTTGCTCTTGTAGCACCAAATGGGAATCTTACTTGATTTTATTTACCATATATGCAATGTTCATAGAAATCAAAATCCAGGGTGCAATTATATATACCTTCAACCATACCTTTACTATGTAGTGTTCGAAGGCCCTTTTATCCAATATGTCCCAATCTTTGATGCCATAGCATGATATTATTTCTAGGGATAGTATAGATCTTGTCTTATTTATTTTTCTGCTCAAGGACAACATAACTATTACACCCACCAATACAAGTGCTTCCCAACAACTTGTACAAAGTTCCACATTGAAATCCCCTCATCAACAACATTTCTCCTCTGACCATCTTGCAAGTTCTCTTTCCCAATAAGTATCCACACCTGCATCATCCAACTTACAGATATTAGGCTCCTGGCTAGATCTGGGATGTGCGTAACTCTAGGGAGATTTCTAATCCTTCCATCTTTCAGCAACAACTTAACCCTTCCACATCCCATGATTTTGGCTATCGAGTCATCTCCTAGAAAAACATCACCACCATCATACTTTTCATATTCACTCAACCACTCCCTGTTGGGAGTCATATGAAATGATGCACCTAAGTTGATCAACCATACATCACGATCTTCATGTGCACCTGTAGATTCTAGGTAAATATCACATCCTTCTTATGTGGAGTTTTTTGCCTCTATGGAAGAGGAATCATTAGATCCCTTTTCTTTATTAACTTTCTCATGCCTACATTCTTTCTTATAATTCTCAGCTTTACCACATTTCCAACATTTCCTCAAATATTTTCTTAGGGATTTAGATCTACCTTTAGATTTAGATCTCCCCCTCTGAAGACTTATTTGTATCCCTGTCTTTGGGACAACCTCTTACAAACAAAAAATCAATGTTATGACCATTCATGCTTTTTCACCTAATCTCTTTCGATAACAAGGATGAAACCACAACCTCATACTTCAATGCAAATTGAGTAGTACTACCAATTGCTACAACCACATTATCCCAAGAGTCTCACAAAGAACATAATAAAGTAATACACTTATCTTCTTCTGCAAGAGTAATATTAACAGATCCAAGTTGACTTGCCAGAGTATTGAAGGCATTTAGATGCTTTGTCACAGAATCTCCATCTTACATCCTAAGATGATATAGCTTCTTTCGAAGAAACAATTTGTTTACCAGGGAATTTGACTGATTCAAATTCCCCAAATTTTCCCATAGTTCCTTGGCTGTAGATTCTTCTGACACATTCGATAACACTAAATCAACTAGGCAAAGTCGAATCGTACTCCTTGCTCTTCTATCCAGCTTCTCCCAATCTTCTTGCTACATACTAGTAGTTTGTGTACCAGTGGTTTATGTACGAGTAGGTTGTGTACCATGATCCACAACAATCCATTTTTATTTGTCTACAAGAAGGTCCTCCATCTTGAGCTTCCATAGCTCAATTTTTTTACCATTGAACTTCTCAATCTCGATTCTAGAACTGCTCACCATTCTCTTTCAACACACAAATCACCATTTTAAAGATCCCATTGAACCCAGGTTTATCAAAGACCCAAGATAAAATTGATCTATTAAGACTAAGCCAAACCCTTAGCAATAAAGACATCCCCTTGAAGCCAAAAATGTGCTTTGATACCACATGTAAGTTTTAAACCTGTGAAGTAAAGCAATGCATATAGATTCTAAGCAAAATAGAAATTAATCAATGGCTCACACATATAGTACACTGAGATTTACGCTGGAAACCCTTAACCAAGAGAAAACCAACCTTCCTTGGTGCCACACCAATCAAATATTCATTGTATTAATTTCACCATTCATAATACAATATATACACAATATTTTAGGTATTTTGCAGCTACCAAGACCCTAATCTCTTAATCCATGATTAATTTAGAAAACCACTAAAATAGAAAAAAATGCCCAGACAGGTGATGGGATCGCCAGATGCAGTCGTCAAATTTGACACACCTCCACGCATAGATGCAAAGAATATAAAACCTACTCAACAAGACTGAGAAAAGAAGTCAAATTTTAATATCTGTAGAGGATCTGTGTTGGTGAAGTGAGTGGGATATAAGCCTCTCGATTACATATCACATGGTATCAGAGCAGGTGAATCCTTGACCATGATGCAACTGCTAGAAGCATATAGGCCTAGCATGGGTAAATAAAATAGAGAGAGGTTGGAAGACCTATAGTCCATCAATGGTCCACTTCAAGAAGAGGCCAAGAACTTGAATGAACAAGTCTAGATATTTAACTAGAGGACGAGAGATATGGACAAGAACCTTAAGATATCGATAGGACTGTTTCCATTACTAAAGAATTAATTGTTGAATAACAAGAATCCCTCACTGTGGTTATGGTAAATTGGGACAATAGTAGAGTTTAGCTTGTACACTTGGGAGAGAAGGTCATCTAGTTGGACAATTGATAGGAGGATAGATTCACTCAAATGATGACTCAGTTGTAAGAAGAATTAGTAGAGAAGGATGAGGCATTGGAAAGCATCCAAGAAGTTGTCCAAGATGATAGAAAAGGAAAACCACCTTCTATTGCCAATGTCGAAGCCAACACCTACACCATGACCGAGACAAATCTAGTAAGCTCACCTTCCGTAGACATTTCTCAAGAGCGGCTTGGTGAATTTGAAAAGCATACAAGAGACATTGAATTGAAATTGTTAAGGCATATGGGATATGAGGGACAAGGGATACACAAGAGAAGAAAAGGATTATTAACCTCTATTGTAGGTGAACAAAAGATTAAGAATGGAGGCTTTGGTTTTGATGGTAGAGAGGAAAAGGCCATGAAATCCAAGATCACATTTGTGAAGGAAAAGGACATGGTTGAGTTTCCTTGCTCATCTGAAGAAAGAGTAGAAATAAATGAAGGTGGCATCCCACTACCACTTCAATGTTCATGTGGCATATTGTAGAAGCACAATGATGAGAAGAGTTCAAATATTTAGCATATGCCTGCACACAGAGGAAGTAGCAAGCAAATCAAGAAGAAGAAGATGAAGAATAAGAACTATGGGTATGCATTAGGTAAGGCATCTCTTATTTTTCATTGTTGTAGGAAGAAAGGCCATATCAATGTCAATAATTGGTACTCAAAGGTATTCTCATTCTATGGGAAGAAAGGCCATTGTGTGGCATCTTGATTGGAGAAGCAAGCCACATTCCACAACCCAGATTGATTCAAGAGGAGGAATGAAAAGAAGTTGTTCCAAACCAACAACAAATTTAGAGAAATGGGGAGAAAAGGAGCAAGTTAAGTAATCCATACAACAATGATAAGAACTTTTTCGACCACTGCCAGTTGAGTGACCACTGGGAAGAAATTTTGTGTGACTTCATCTAGAGATTCACCCTAGAAACCATGCAATAAAGAGAGGAGTGTGGAGAGTGAATATTAAAGAAGATAAAGACATGCCTACATCTCTAGCGCAAGGAGAAAAATATATATGAGGAGCTATAACAACATAGGAGGTCAGTGACATCAATGAGATGGAAAATAGGTTGAAGCCAAGGGAAACCACAATCCAATTTTTTATTTCAATATTGAATCAAAAGAACCCATTCTTGAAGATGTTCCAAATATTGGTGCACAAAAGTCAATGACCTTGGTCGGGGGGGGTTCTTGAGAACTCCATGACAATTGCCAAAGAAAACATAACACCGTATGATTAATTGTGATTGCAAAAAAGGTTGTCATCCAAATGACATTGTTGTAGAGACAAATTTCTTGTAAGCATGTGCATGCACTAGAGAGTGGTTACCATGCAAGGAATCAATTGATCCTAGTAGAAGAGGGTAGACCACACTTCCTTTCGTGGGGTTCTTGTGTGAGGACATAGTTGTCAAGATCTCATTGAACAAACACATACCAACATTTGACTTGGATTCATTGATTTCCAAGATGGACCATCTCCAAGTTTGAGGGAGATGGGAATGAATTCAAATTGCAAAGTTCGAATATGGAGATTGCTTAGAGCTAAGAGCCAGTGAGCGAACATTTGTATTGTAGGAACAAGAGAGCTAGGAAACATAGTTAGAGCAAGATCCAATAGCTAGATCCACAAGTGAGAGCCATGTCCAGAGTCAGAGTTGTAGCCAAGATCCAGAGTTAGAGCCATGTCCTAGAGAAGCAGACATAAGGCACATTGATATAGATTGGTCCTCTAAGATTTTGGACACCAAAAGGACTCAATTAGGAGGTGTGATCCGAAATGGATCCGAACACAAAGAAAGTGGTTGGAAGCCTTGTTATTTAAGGAGATTTGGTAATTACGGAAGGTTAGTCACTATTTTAAATACAATGCAAAGTAAAGTGGAATAAGAAAAAGGAGAAAAAAACAATAATTAAATAAAACATAAAATGAAATAGGAGAGAAAAGACTCAGGAATTGAAAATGAAAGGTCAATCTTGTTGGCCTTCCCATTACCCCAACTCTCCATGTTTCTTCCTATATTTTTACTCTCAAAGAGTCCTTTTTGGCCAGGAGGAGAAAATGCAAAGGGGAAGGAGTCATATAAATTGTTGAATGACCTATAAACCTGCAGTCGACATTGGAACTAGAGATTGCCAAAATAGACTGAGAAACCATTGAATGTTGGTTTTCCCATTTGGGTTTCCAGGGTAAACAACGTCTCTATGTGAAATTTTTTCTTCGTGTGTTATTGTTTTACTATGTCAACTTGTTTCTTTGTTGATAATAATGCTTCTCTTTGATATAAATCATTGCCAATGAATAGTGAGAGTGCAAATGAGAGGGGTATGTAATCAAACTTGTGGATTTACTGCATTATTGGTTTTCTTTGTCTAATAGAGAGTATAATAGCTCTATTACTACCACTGTAGGATGCATTTCCAGGCCTAGAGATCAATGTTTGCTACCTTATATTCGTTGCACTTTCGTATGAGGTTTCGAAATCATTTTATTTGAGTTTGGTGGATAGTTGGGAATTTTTACGCATTGTTGGGCATTTTTCTCTTTACTTGGGTTGTACCCATCTCCTCTACTAATTTCTCTTACATGTTGGGTGAATTCAAAGTTAACCTTGGTTGTCCAAGAGGTTATACGAATCCCTTGAACCATTTATAATCCCTGCAAGTATCACATAGATCGTACGTGGACATACACAGTTGTGGGAAGTCATATAAAAATGTTCTATGTTCATATTGATGCAATGGAACTTTGTTGGACCATTAATGGTATCTATAGGCTCTCATTTTCATTAATAATTGGATCCACTAGAAGCTCGATGTAGTATATAGAAATTCTCCATTACTTTGATCATTTTTCTTTTGTTGGAATGTGCATTGGGTATTATGTGGGTGCAACCCCAAATCCAAATCGTTTTCATCACGGTGGGTTCTCTGAAATAGCCACCAAAATCATTCTTTGGGAACTATAGCCTATGTTTTACTGTACTATTGGCTCCAACACCACAATTTAATTCACATTCTAGTAGTTATGTTGCATGCATATTTTTCACATGCATCATATCCCCTTAACTAAATTGTTGCCACAACTCAATTTACCATTTGATTGAATCACTGGTGTATTTACTAGAGTGTTTCTCAATTGACCACTCTCTTAGTTGAGCGATACAGTTTGTGCAATGTTTGTTTCTATCACTTGCAACATCCCTTACTAGCATACAAATGAAAGTTGAATGGGCAAAGCACTCTGTAGGCATATGTGGATAGCGCGCGTGCTCGCGTGCACACACACACACACAAACACACACACATTGAGTGGGAAGATTTACAATTAGCGAAGTGTTGTGTAGGTGCATTGGAAATAGAGAGTCAATTTCCAACCATATCCATTTGTAGACACATAAATGCGTAACATTTTTTAATGGCATATTTGTTATTATTGAAGCTTTGTGTTGAAACATTNTCAATTAGCGAAGTGTTGTGTAGGTGCAGTGGAAATAGAGAGTCAATTTCCAACCATATCCATTTGTAGACACATAAATGCGTAACATTTTTTAATGGCATATTTGTTATTATTGAAGCTTTGTGTTGAAACATTTCATTGTAACATAGTGAGCTATCTGGTTGGCACCTCATGGAGATAGTGAACTTGCTCCTTGGGCATTTGTTTGGCACTATAAGCAAATCCATCTTTTCATACCTCAAGAATAGGAGCAAGCTTTGAAGCAAATAAACATAGTCAATTTATGCGTGCGTGCTTGGTGACAAGCAACAGAAAAACCAACTCAGAGTCTTGTTTATTATTGTTAACTAGTTGTTGTGTATAGGCTACACCGAGGACGGAGATCTTTGTACAAAACTGTTTGAGATCAGATTTTAATTTTTGTAAAGGATTGTGTTGATAAAGCTAGTAAGCTATAAATCCCTAGATTACAAATCACAAACCCAATTTTTTTAGTTGAAACTTTTCTCTCAAATTCAATTAAATTTTACTATGGTGATAAAAAAATTACCATTAAACATGCTAAACCAATTTAAAATATTCTAAATTGTCTATTTTAAAATAGACTAAATTATTCATTTTAAAATATACTAAATTACCACAATTTGGAAAACTCAAATAAAATAAACTCACCTACTTAATTAAAACGAACTTCAAATACCACCCAAAAAGGAGCCGAGTTGTCAACTTATTAAGAGACGAGTATTTATGAAAGGAAGCATGTGACTTGCTACATACGAACATTCATAGAATTCGGTGTATTTGAACCCCGAACTGAAAATGAAGTGAGTGGTTGTCCTTATGATGTGGACTTTAAAGTGTGTATGCCCCAAAAGATGCCTTATTCACAAGACAAATTATGTTGATTAGCTTAAACGTTATGTCACCCTCACTTGGTTTTGCTTCAAAGCAATGTGATATCCAAACTACAATGTTTATAAAGTAATAAATTAGATCCACATATGTCTCCCATCAGAAAGTAATAAATTATATCCACATGTCTCCCATCACAAAGTAATAAATTATATCCACATATGTCTCCCATCACAAGTGCATAGACATATGCTAGTCATGTTGTCCAAGAGAAGGCATACACATCAGTGATCTAGTCCTATTCAAATTGGTTGGCCCAAACCATCTTTTATAACTTAGAATCTAAGAGCAGGGTCATTTCCATATCCTTTCCATTAAGACATTACCTTTTTGTTGTGCAAATGGGTTTCATGTGTTTGGAAATGGCCTTTTGGAGATTCTCATGTAAAATCATATCAGATCATATCAAAATCATATCAGATGTACTTAGTACTTAGTGTGTAAAACAAGTTATATTATTCTCAAAATTTTAATTTAGTGAATAATTTGAATAAATTAATTTCCTTTTAAATATATTTTTGTAATTTAGATATTAATTAATTAATCTTTAAATTCAAATCAATGTTAAATCCATTTTTTATTAATTAAGATGTATAACTTATAAATTTTTAGAGTTTAGATAATAATGTGATTTTAATATTTTAGAAGAAATTTCACTAAATTAAAGTATGTTGTTTTTCATTTGTATTTATTATTAAGTTAAACATTGTGTTTTTTAATATATGTACATGGTTGGAAGATATTCTTCAAAACTAATAACATGTCTAAGTTGTGTCATGTTAAGCAATTACACTTAAATCTTCACAAATACCTTCTTATATAGAAGGATTCACAATCACCCAAAATATAGGTATATAATATATCATTTTATTGGTTACATTGATATGATTTGTATACACATATATGAAAGGATTTGTAATTGCTAAAACATCAGTAATGAAAATAAACATTGCTAAAATAAGAACAAACTCTCATGAGTTTCATAGTGAAACATGGGGTTAGTCAATTCCCAAAACACCATAGGATTAAGAGTTGAATATTTGCAAGTATGATAATCAATGATTTTTTAGAAATCCTCCACTATATCTATTAGAATTCACCCACATGAATAAAGTTTTCTCAAACAAAGACTTAATCATAATACAAAATTCACCAAAGTGTCAATTTTCTTTGTAATATACCTCAAGTATATTACATTTATTATCATAATGTAAGAAATAAATTTCATGTCATAATAGTCATAAGGAAAATTTCATGTCATAAGGTAAATATCATGTAATGATAGTTATAGGATGATTATTATGTAATGCCCTTTGCAAAGGACTTGACTTATCACCCCTACATGTATTTATATGCATGCTCATTGTATATCAAGACATGTTAATGAATATTGAACTAACTCTAGAGTTATCATGCACTCTCGAGGTAACTTTTTTTAGATTGAAAAAACTAGGGAAAGGTTTGCACCTCAACTTGATTCCTCTCTGTGCATGATAGATCTAGAGTTAAGATTGATTTTTTTTCTTTGGATTAAAAAACTCCTTCATCCATGAAGTTGCAAAACTTTCCTCCTGTTTTTTTTTTTTTTAAACTGTTCAGATTTTTTACTTTCAATTGTTTATATATATGGCCCATATTGAAATATCTTTTTAAATGTCATGGGTCAACTTCATATTAAGAATTGAACGAATTACACATCTTTGAAAGTTATTTTACTTAAGGTGGACATTGAAATATTTTATTTATGGCTCATATTATTTTTTTTTAGTATTAATTTTTTTTAAATGCCAATTCCATATCAAATATGAAAAGAATTGTGAGCACATAAAATCATCTTATTTAAGATAAAAATTAAAATATTTTGTTTATAATAGACATTGAAATAATTTCTTACATATCAACTCCATTAATTATAAAAAAATTTACACATTATCTCTTTAAAAATATTACAAAATATTCAAATAAAATGAACAATACCAACACTTACATTGAAAAAGTAATAATATAATTCATTAAACATACTTCCAACGCTTACATTGAAAGTTAAAGTAATAATATAATTAATTAAACATTATATGTTTTTTATTTATTAATTTATTTTTTTAAATAATTCAAAGCTTGAAATGCTTTGTTTAAATTTATATGTTTTAATGTTTATTTTTCTGAGTTTGACTTTTTAAAGAATATTTAATAATATATCTATATATTATTCAGTTCCAGAATTTTCCTAGATATATTGTGCACTAACTTTCCTTTTCCCCGTGGATAAGTTTTTGAGACTCGTGAATAATTTCTATTTATTTCTTTTTGGAATGTACGTCATGGTACTCGATATCACTCGTCACGAGGTGGCTGAAATGTTACACTAACTTGTGAGGAATGATGTCTCAGTGAACGGTCCTTGTCAGCGAATAATACAGAGTGCAGCCTGCAGGTAATAAGAGAAAATCACACCACGGGTAACAACAACGAACTTAGGGTTCACGGCGGGTTATATGGTGAAAATGATGTAACGCAAAAGACGGCCGGCCATACACTGTCGGAAAGAAATGTACGCTCGTACCCTACGAGTGACGTAAGACTGCGTCCACCGGTTGCCGCCCAAAGGCCCTGGTTGGCTTACCAGTCAAAACAGGTCGTGTCGGTCGTATATTCGACAGCAACACTTGAGCCGAAGCTGTCTTCTCGAAGGCAATCGATACGCGACATAAAATTGTCCGGCAAACGACGGACATTTCCTTACGTCGAGTAATTGCCAATTTGCCACCAAATGAGGGTCGACAATGGCAGTGGCGGCGATGTCCGGCGTAGCGAAGCGACCAGATCACTGTTCCGGCCGTTTTTGAACATTACGGCATAGCTCTCGGCCTTAAATGCCGTTTGGCTATTCCAGAACGGGGGAACTAGCGGTTTGAGTTTTGAATCCGAGAAACATCACGAGGAAAGAGGTTTGAAGAGAAGTGCGGTTCTCTTTGCGTGTGGAAAATTTGAAGCCATGAACCTGAAAATGTCACGGCAGCATTTTGTGTTTTTTTGCTTCGTTCTGACGATATTAAGCCGCTTTGCTATTGGCGGTTCACAAGAAGGATTTATTCTGCAGCAATTGAAACGCGGATTTGACGATCCGTCAGGCGCGTTCAGGAACTGGAATGAGAATGATAATTCTCCATGTAATTGGACGGGAATTACGTGCGATGCCGGCGGAAAATTCGTGGAAGGAGTCGATCTTTCGAACACGAACATAATAGGACCGTTCCCTACCGTCGTTTGCAGAATCGATGGTCTCAAGAAGCTCTCCTTGGCCAATAACTACGTCAACGGTTCGGTTCCTGCGGACTTGGGAAGATGCCGTAAGTTGGAGTATTTGGACTTATCGCAGAATCTCTTCGTCGGCCGACTCCCGGACTTCATCTCAGAGCTTTCGAGGCTCAAGCATCTGGATCTCTCCGGAAATAACTTCACCGGTCCGATTCCCCCCGCGTTCGGCCAGCTGCCTGAGTTGCAAGTCTTAAATCTCTTTTCCAATCTTCTCAACACTACAATTCCTCCCTTCTTAGTCAATCTTCGGAATCTTTTACAGTTTAATTTGGCCTACAATCCTCCTCTCACCGGATCTCTGCCTCCCGAGATCGGAAATCTGACGAAGCTGCAAAATCTATGGCTGGCGGGCTGCAATCTCGTTGGAGAAATTCCCGAGACTTTAGGCAATCTTGCGGAGCTAACAAACTTGGATTTATCCATGAACATGTTCTCTGGTTCGATTCCCGAAAGCATCACGAAGCTGGAAAATGTTGTACAGATCGAGCTTTACCAGAACAATTTATCGGGTCCCATTCCGGTGGCCATGGGCGACCTAAAAAGATTAAAGAGGTTCGATGCTTCCACGAATATGCTCAACGGTTCAATTCCCGCCGGGCTGGGGAGCTTAAATCTGGAATCCCTGAATCTTTATCAAAACAACCTGATCGGCGAAATACCTCCAGGCCTGGGTTCGTTTACAAGCCTCATCGAGATAAAGCTCTTCTCGAATAGATTAACCGGCACTTTACCAGAGATCCTCGGCAGAAATTCGGAACTTGAAGCACTGGATATTGCAGACAACCAGCTATCTGGAAGCCTTCCAACGGATCTCTGCAAGAACAAAAAGCTCCGAATTCTCAGCATTTTCAGCAACGAGTTCACCGGTAAATTACCTGAAACCCTTGGAACCTGCACGAGTTTAAACAGAGTTAGGCTAGGAGGCAATAAACTTAAGGGCTCGGTGCCGAGTTCGTTCTGGGGACTTCCTCACGTCTCACTGCTGGAGCTGAAGAACAATAATTTTGAAGGACTTATTTCTCCCGACATCGCCATTGCCAAAAATCTTTCACAACTCGTCATTAATGGTAATAAATTTACTGGCAGCCTACCTACAAGCATCTGCGAGCTGCGGAACCTTCGCGAGATAACCGCCAGCAATAATTTACTCTCCGGTGCTTTGCCTCCGAGCTTGGGGAAGCTGCAACAGCTCGGAAAGCTGGACCTTAGCAATAACCAGCTAAGTGGAAAGCTTCTTGCTGAAATCGGTTTGTGCAAGCAGCTTGGGGAGATCAATCTTGCAAAAAACCAATTCTCCGGTTCGATACCTGCGAATCTCGGTACTTTGCCAGTGCTTAATTATTTAGACCTCTCGGACAATCTTCTCACCGGGTCGATTCCTTCCGAGCTCGGGAATGTGAAGCTGAATACCTTCAATGTCTCGGACAACCATTTGTCCGGCGCAGTTCCTTCGGCATTTGTGAGTCCGGTGTATGACAAGAGTTTTTTGGGAAATCCTGAGTTGTGTAGCCGGGAGACCTTTAATGGCACGAAGTCCTGTTCTGAAGAACGCAGTGAAAGAGCTAAGCGCAGGACTCGGTGGTGGCTGCTTCGTTGCTTGTTTGCGTTGTCTGTCATTATTTTCGTGCTTGGACTCGCGTGGTTTTACAGAAGGTACCGAAGCTTTGCAAATGCAGAGAGGAAAAAGTCCGTGGACAAATCTTCGTGGATGCTGACTTCATTTCACGGGCTGGGGTTCAGTGAATATGAGATTCTGGATTGCTTGGATGAAGATAATGTCATTGGGAGCGGCGGAGCCGGAAAGGTTTACAAGGCCACGTTGAACAATGGTGAATTAGTGGCTATCAAGAGGCTTTGGAGTAGTGCTAAAAGCGATGCTTCCAATGACAATGGTTTCAAAGCAGAGGTGGACACATTGGGGAAGATCAGGCATAAGAACATTGTGAAGCTATGGTGTTGTTTTAGTAGCAGTGATTTCAATCTGTTGGTCTACGAGTACATGCCTAATGGGAGTCTGGGGGATCTGCTTCATGGGCCTAAGGCTAGCGTTCTTGACTGGCCCATAAGATACAAGATTGCCCTTGAAGCAGCTCAGGGGCTCGCATATCTTCATCATGATTGTGAGCCATCCATTGTTCACAGAGACGTGAAATCCAATAATATTTTATTGGATGAGTATTATGGGGCTCGTGTTGCAGATTTCGGCGTTGCCAAATTTCTGCAGAGCTGTGGCAAGGGGGTTGATTCTATGTCTGCAATTGCCGGCTCTTATGGCTACATAGCTCCAGGTTTGTACTATTGCATACTGTAAAAGAATTCTATATGGTGTTTGAATTTCCTTCCCATCTTGATTTCTTTTAATTCTTGACCTCTTTTGATTCAGAATGATCTTGCTTTGCTTTGATTTTGATCTTGAGCTGGTGTGTCTCAGAGTTGAACCCTACTTTGCTTTCTTTAACAAGGGATGCTGGTCTTGTGTTTCACTCATCAGTTCTGTACAAGTTGATGCAATGCTTGTTCACATGATTTTAACGGACCTCTGTGCATGAACTTAAGATCTTCTCTTGTTTTACCATTTTCTCGGACGTTCTTGATGTTTATCTGCATTTTACCTTTTGAAGATGCAATTTAATTAAATCTTCACAAAGCTTGGTGTATGATTTATATATTTATTAGTAGTTGGTTCATTCTACAGACCACATAGGGGGATCCATGACTGTGTACAGATACATCTTAACCCTCATTTTGTTATGGGCTTAAGAAGTATAAATTCTTTGAAATAGCAATCTCAATGTTTTGTACTCTGTAGTTCGGGATATTGCCCTATATTTTGACTACTCATTATTGTGTACAATACATCTTAACCCTCATTTTGTTATGGGCTTAAGAAGTATAAATTCTTTGAAATAGCAATCTCAATGTTTTGTACTCTGTAGTTCGGGATATTGCCCTATATTTTGACTACTCATTATTGTGTACAATGAATCCAATGATGTTTCGCAAAACTATCCACTATCAGAAATGATTGTAAGTAGCCAGAAGTAAGTGCCAAATCACATTCATTTGCCCTATTTACATGTACGGGTATGAAAATGCGATAAGCATCAGTCTAATCAAAGAATAAAATAAAATTGAAAAAAAAAAGGACTCAATTGGCATGAAATTGTAAAGTTGATCCTTCCCGTTTCCCCAAATCCTGCTACATTTCTTCCTAACTTAAAGGCTGATATCGTTGTGTTTTGTCCTATGTATTTAAGGATGATTTTGTGCTTGTTTTATTGCTCCATCTGAGTTTTATTTTGTGCTTATTCTATTCCTGAATTTGGGTTCTTCTTGTGCTTATTTTATCCAGCTGAGCTGTTATGTTATTTTATACCTGAGCAGCTTCTTCTTGTGCGTAATTCCCATCAACTTGAATTCTACATTAGTTGCTTCACTATGAACTTATATTGGTGTTTATTGTTTTTATAATTTCCATGAACTTGAACTCTACATTAATTGCTTCATTATGAACTTACACTAATTGCTTCCCTCTGTTGTTTTTTACACAGTTATTTTTAATTGCTTCAGTATGAACTTACACTAATTGCTTCCCTCTGTTGTTTTTTACACAGTTATTTTTAATTGAGGATTTTAGGGATTCTAATTAATGAGTGAATGTAATATTAATCCACTTTTTAAATAATATATATATTTTAATAATTAATTTAAATTTATTTTAATCTAAAATTTATGAAATATTTATTTACTTTTTAAATTTTTAAATTAATAAATTTTTAAATAATTTAATGTTTTTCAAATTTTATGTATTTAAAATTTTATAACTAGGAAATTAAAAAACTTAATAAATATAAAATTAAAATAAATCTAAACTTATAAATCACTGTATTCAATTTGTTTGATGTTTCTACTTAGGTCTCGTAGATATATCTAAATCACTGTATTCAAATTGTTTGATGTTTCTACTTAAATTGTAAGTGGAGATAACTTCCTAAATTGAATAGGAAGACCATCTTATCTTTAGATTTTGAAATAGATTGATGGAGTATGATTTCTTTAGTTTTTGAAATAGATCGATGGAATATTTAATAGATTTACGTGTGGCATTGTGCAGAGTATGCCTACACACTCAAGGTGAACGAAAAAAGTGACATCTATAGTTTTGGAGTGGTGATCTTGGAGCTGGTGACCGGCAGGCGACCAATAGATCCAGAATTTGGAGAGAACAAAGATCTTGTGAAGTGGGTGTGCAATCAAATAGAGAAAAATAATGAATTGCATGAAGTGTTGGATCCTAAGTTTGTGGATTGCTTCAAAGAGGAAATGGTCATGGTTCTGAAAGTAGGACTCCTCTGCACAAGCGCCCTGCCCGTCAACAGGCCATCAATGAGGAGGGTGGTAGATATGCTGCAGGAAGCCAATCCCCAGCACAAGGCGAAGGCAGCTGCCAAGGATGGAAAATAGCCTCCTTACTATTATTAAGAACCCACAACTCGCATTGTATTGGCATGATGGTTATTGCATTTGGTCTAGACTTTTCTTCTTTGCAGAACCTCTTTATTTATTGCCATTTTGTAGCTTCTACAGGCATGATCGTTATTGCATTTGGTCTAGACTTTTCTTCTTTGCAGAGCCTCTGTATTTACTGCCATTTTGTAGCTTCTAAGTTTGTTTAGGCTTTGTTCATGTATACCTCTGAATCTAACGGTAATGCTGATATAAGCTTTCACTGTAACTTTTTGGGCATCATTCACAACAAGAGTACAATGGTTAGAGATGCCTTAATGGACCATTGTGCTGCTGAGTTTTTAATAATGAATAGGCGTATCTATCTACCCAGTCGTGGACCATTGTGCTGCTGAGTTTTTAATAATGAATAGGCGTATCTATCTACCCAGTCGTGGACCATTGTGCTGCAGCCTGCTGTGTTTTGAATAAATCTGCCTCCTGAGTTAAATGAGTTGTGATGGTGATATGGCTAAGACTCGAGTTTGCTCCCCATCAATGACACCATGTGGGAAGCACAGATAGATATCATCATCGATATGCATCTACAGTCTTATTAATGAGCTTCTCCCGCTCTACTCTGCTTGGCCAGAGACATTTACTTTTAAACCAGAACACTCGAGATTTTAATGTAATAGAGCTGGCAATCAGGACGATTTTATTGGTTGCTGCCTTAGGTTCTCAATACCCTGTCGTCATCAATTGTCCAATGGTAGTTGTTCGATTATTGATTTTCTAAAATCCAATTTGTGACAAGACAATGTTCATTTCTAAAAGTATAGAAGTATTTTACCATTCCTGGCATTAAATCCCAACCTGACAGGAAATTCTGACTTTTCCTGTATTACTAAATGTGTCTGTCTCATTAATGCCCTTCATTTTACACTCTACAGGCCGTAACATTTTTTAATATCATACAGTATTACAGCAAATAGAATTATAGAAAGCGTATATATTGGACCACTAAGCTTTTGACTTGCTCTCCTTTGCTTGGCCAGAGACATTTACTGTTAAACCAGAACACTCGAGTTTTTAATGTAATAGAGCTGGCAATCAGGATGATTTCATTGGTTGCTGCCTTAGGTCTTCAATATCCTGTCGTCATCAATCGTCAAATGTTGGATTATTGATTGTCTGAAATGCAAATTGTGACCAGAAATTGTTCATTTCTAAAAGTATAGAAGTATTTTACCATTCCTGGCATTAAATCCCAAACTGACAGGAAATGTTGACTTTCCATGCATTTGGAAATGTGTATGTCTCATGAATGCCTGTCATTTTTCTTGCATTTGGAAATGTGTCTGTCTCATGAATACCATTAATGCAAATGTGTCTGTCTGATGAATGCCTTTCATTTTACAGTATACAGGTAGTAACATTTTTAAGCCAGGAAAACTATATCACTATATCTATTGAAAACTTATAGATTAATCAATCTTTTAATATATACAGTATGATTGTGAAATTTAATAATGGGAAAATATTCTTAATATTTATAAATTAAAGATTTGGATTAACATAGATAACCTTTATCTATGTTATTGATCTGTAATCATTAAAACACCTGATTAATACAGATTATGTTAACTTAATTAACCTACTTTTCACATATAAACTATGGCAAACCACAAGATGTCATCATCTCTCAGCGTTCATCAGCCAGAGTTTAGGTTTAAGTGGCTGGGCTAGTTTTATACCATACAGTAAGTACTACAGCAAATAGAAAGCATATATTTTTTTGGAGCTATGGGTAGTTTTTATTAAAGGATCATCAACGGTCTCGAAAGGTATTGGTTTTACAGTTTTACACAATTTTGAGGGAGTGGGTTAATTTTGGAGCTATTTTTTTTTTCTAGTTATTTTTTAAGCAAGTTTTCAGGTGGTGTGGTTTTAAATTTTTGGTCAATTTAGAATTTTAATCGATTTTTAGAGTATGTGAGTTGGTTTAAAATGGGACAAAATTTTTGAGATAAGATTTTGAAATTTATCAAACTTTGATCGATACAAAACTCAAACTATTCCTAAAAATCTGATCAGATTCAGGTCCATTTTTTTTGCAAGAAAAAATTACTCACAAGTTAACTTACTCCAATAAATTCTTCATAAATATCTACCTTTAGTGTTAGATGTTTACAAGCTGTTTACAAACTCTGCACAGGTTAATTACTTTGTTATAATCCAATCCCACTTTAGAGATGGAATTGGAGTTTGAAAAGTAAATGTAACAACAACATCTGTACATAAATTCAATTATTAGATAATATTTTAGGTATCATTCATAAATGTTAAAATGATTTAAATAGAAAATATAATATTTTAAATTTATTTTCAGATTTTAGATTTACTATTAAAAGTTATGAGATAATACTGAAATAATATTTATAAATATTAAAAAGATGTCTGGAACATATAAAATTTTCTTAATATATTTTAAGTATTTTTTATTTATATTTATTTAAAAATAATAATTAAATGAAACGTGATCCTTGTACTTTTTGGATTTGCTTTCTTTTATATTCATAAACTTTTTTTAAGTGATACTTATAGAATTTATTTTTTTAGATTTGCATTCTATATATATATATTTAAGTGATGACTTATAAACTTTATACATTTTTGTTTGGGAAATATTTTTTCATTGGTTGTCACTATACACCAATTATAATTAGCTTTAGAAAACATTTTTTATTGCTGGTCATTATACACCAATTATGATTAGTTTTAGAAAACAAAAAATAATGAATTTGATAAAATTAAGTTTACTTATTTATCTTTGTTTTTACTATAATAATAATAATCACTATTTGATTGGTAAAGTTTACTAAAATATACATATCCCCTTGGATTTGAACGAAATATATGTTTTTAACCATTAGACCACATGTTCTTAATTAAAGTGTGGTTAATAAATTATAATGTGTTCACATTGAGAAACATTATAGCAAAAGTGAACTTATGATTGCTTTAAAAAGTAAAGAGACATCTATTTCCCCTTAAGACATTATCACTTTAATTATTTATTTATGATTATTTGTTGTTTTTATTTAAATAACAATATATTTTTATGGTTAGAGGAAAGAATTAAAAATTGTATTCTATACTTTTATGCTTAAAGGACATAATTAAAATTTGTACTTTAAAATTTCATGATAAATTTTGTTGTTAAGAAAAAGAAACAATAATATAATAATAGTATCTTCAAAAATAGGTTATAAGGTTTTTTTTAATGATCATTGTAGAAAATATTGAAGTTAATAATTTTCTATTTTTCTTGGATAACTAGTTTGGAATTTGATTTTAATGTATCTTGCACAATTAGTCTAAATAATTATTTTTTACCATTGATTTTTTTATATTATTTATTAAAATGGATAAACATCTTGCATCTAGAATGTAAGTTTTTTTGTTGTATTTAATTTTACACTCATTATCCAGTTGCACGTATTGCATGTAACCAAATCATAAATAAGCAGTATAGCTCCCTCCCACCCGCGCCCGGACCCGTCTGTCTAAGGTTAGGAAATAGTGACGGGTTAGGAAATAGTGACGGGTTCTATTATATAGTATAGTTTAGAAGCAGTGTTGCGTACCCCAACTATTCTCTTTTGGGGCCGGTCGTCTTTAGTTTGAAGCAACTTAGTCAAGATGAAAAGGCGTAATTACATCTATAAAGAAAGAAAGAAGGGGGAGGAAATGCTTGCCTATCCTGCCTGCGGGCCCACCCAATAAGTAACTCAATTGAGATTTCCCACCAACCTCAAGAGATTCCCCCTAGACTGATCGATGAGGAGCAGTATCAATAGGAAGGGGTGGGAGGGCCCAACAAGGGCAGGGATTTGAGGGAGGAGTTAACCCACCAACCATAACCATATTTAGGAAAAGGCATTCATTCATTGGGATAGCAAGCGAACACCCCACCATATATAATTGATTGATCAATATTGATTTAGCAATTTTTTTATATTATTTATTAAAATGGATAAACATCTTGCATCTAGAATGTAAGTTTTTTTGTTGTATTTAATTTTAAAGCTAACTAAGGATATAATATGAGTTTTGTAAAAGCAATCAAAGTATAAAGTATTGACTTTATATAATTTTTTTGAAAAAAGTATTGGGTTTATATAATTTTTTGAAAATGGTAACATTAAAAAGATTTATGATAAAAAAAAGGTTGATATGAACCTTATCTTGGGTGATATTCTACCAAAAAACATTGAAGACATATTTATATCCCAACATTTCAATGAAATGGTTAGTTTTCTAACTAATATTCTACCAAAAAACATTGAAGACATATTTATATCCCAACATTTCAATGAAATGGTTAGTTTTCTAACTAATATTCTACCCAAAAACATTGAAGACATATTTATATCCCAACATTTCAATGAAATGGTTAGTTTTCTAACTAATTGTTTTAACTTGGGTTGTTACATAATAGTTTTAACTTGGGTTGTTACAAGAGATTATAAAAACACATCTTTAAACAATTAGAGAAATGCTTATCATTATATCTATTGTAACATCTAATGAAAATCTAACACTAATAAGTGAAAAAAAAGTAGCACCTTTGTTCAATATGTTATCAAGTCTTATCTTGATACCAAATAAACATCAAAACTAATAATAAAAATTTAAATAAATAAAACAAAAAATTATCATAATAAAAAATAATACATGATAATAATAGCAATAAGTATAGTCGTAGTTTAATGATAAAATGATAATGAGAATTTGGTTTGATGGTGAAACAATGAGATTGACACTTTTCCCTAAAACATTAAAATCCCTCAGTGACATGCTTGCACCTCATGTGTTGATCAATATGATTCATTATGCATTAACTCATATTACAACCATTATGATTGTGAACACATTGATCAACCCCTAAGTGCTCTAACTATGTACCCACTATACCCCCACCCCTTGAGACCCTTACTCAATCATACTTGGACACATTATGACTTTGAAACACACAAACCCATAAACCCCTTAACTTCCTAGACACACTATACCTCTTAACCAACCACTATAACACTATACCCCTTATGTAACACCCCAATTTTGATCGTTGGAATGGAATGCAATGTAAATATGTGAATTAGGTTGAGCCGAATAGTATGGATGAGGGCCAAGGAATGTAAATTATGTACATTAAAGTTATAAATAAAATATACATCGTTGGTTGCGAGACGAGGGGGACTAAAACGATGGGGGGCTATGACTCCATGAGAGAGAAATGAGAGGGGGCTAAGGGAACCCAAAGGGGTCAAAGCCAGAAATATTATAATATTTCACTATAACCCAAAGTCCTTACCATAACTTATGTAAAAAGCATATCAACTTTGAAATGCATACAAAAGTAGTTGGGGAGGACTTCCTTGAGTGCTAAGTGGAAAGTTAGAAACATGCATACTTATTGCATGTTTTTGGGAGTTGACCAT
>SNQJ01S0107108.1:40471-50570 GCA_010110895.2 Picea sitchensis | reverse complement strand
AGTTTCTCAAAAATCATAATAATCGTCATCAACTCACCAAAAAATATCAACAACCTCTAACCTAGACCTCCTAGGTTCTTATTTATATTATTTTACAGGATTATAGCCATTACAATCCTTATCAAAAACCCTAACCCTATCATGGTTAGGCTTGCCTGATTGCGTGCCATGTTGATTTTCCTCTGGCATGTTTCTTTTCCTTCTTCTTCTACATGTTGCTTTCTTTCCATCTGTTGCACGCAGTCCAAAATTAGGTCTTCCTTTCCAAAATTAGGTCTTTCCCAAAATAGCTTTTTCTCCAAAAATAGGCATACATCTAGAATAACCTTCCTTCTCAAAATATGCATGCGCCCAACACTGCATCACAGTTCCCTAATGTGAAACCCCAATTCAATCCCATGTAGCCACAATACAACAATGTGCAACTACAATATAATACTACATAGTATAACTAGATACCCTAATACAATGCATCATGCATAGATAGAGGTGGATTCATAGGTGGAAGATGGGGAAGATGAGGATTTGGACAAGGCAGAGGGACAATAGTATGCCATAATTGTCAACAACCAGGACACTATGCAAGAGACTTCCCACTTCCACCTACGACATGCATGTATTGTTGCACAATAGACCATGATACAAAAGATTGTTCGACATTATTGGGAAAAATAAAGGAAAAAAAGAACCAAAACAATCAGAATGTCCAGTGGATTTCTACAGAAGATGGGGATGATGGGAATAATATCAACATAGTGACTTGAGGAGGAGCCAAGATGGGAGCTGATGTAGTAAAACATGATCCATCTCAAAACCAATAGGTAAAACCAACAGGTAAAGAAGAACACTACACCACATAAGAATTTTTATGCACAGAAAGAAAAGGAGATGTTTAAGGAGGCAAGACATGAGATTCTATAGGAGAACATTGCATCAACATTAAATATAAAACAATCCTATGAATGACCAATGTATGATATGCCTCCTTCAATGGATAATACCAACAAAGGACAACCATCATAACAAGCAAGTACCCTAAATAATTTTCTTCAGTCATGTGTTAAACTATTGAATGATCCATCATTTATTAAGGTCTTACAAAACTTGTTGGAGAGATGCAATACTGAAGTAGAAGGGAAGTTAGAGTAGAAGACAATTAATAATCTCCATGCAAAGAGGAGAACAAGTAGGGAGTTCATTTTAAATTCCAACATTGGGGATTTCACTATGGGGGATGTCATACTTTATTTAGGCTTTGAGGTGAACGTCTTACCTAAGAAGAAATGACAGTGTATGGGTAAACCCGCATTAGGATCCTCACCCGTCTAGTTGAAATTGGAAAATAAACATAGAGTGTTACCAATTTGAATACTTAAAGGTGTGACAATAGACTTGGATGGAGTGTACATTGTAGTATAATTTGAAGTTATAGAAATAATAGATGGAACAACACCCTACCCGACATTACTAGGACTAGGCTGGGCATTTGATAACCAGAATGTAATCAACCTGAAGACTCAGAAAATGACTTTTGAATTAGGCGACACAGAGTAATTTCACCATTGGACCCCTCAGAAGGAGAAAGGTATGTGGAGGCAACATGTTTGTACTTGGAAGAAATAAATCAACTATATAGAACTACTGCATGAGAAGAAGACTATGTCAACCCAATGACATATGGGGAAATAAACTCGAGAAGCATTACTTCGTGTGATTTAGACTCATATACTGGTCTGGAGAACTGGCAGCAGAGGTTACATGACATCTCCACAAGGAGGTATGCAAGAATAGATGGCGCAATAAGGTGGGTTGGTATAGAGGCAGGGAACCTCCCACGTTTCATGGGTTGAATGACTTAGAAGAATTTTTGACAAATTATGAAGAAGTGGTTCGGGAAAATTAGACATTGTTAGCCCTGGATATTTCACTAAAGGAAACACCTGCACGATGGTGGGGCACACATAAGGAATGGATCTAGGACTGATATCAGTGTAAAATGTTACGGAAAATTATATTTGGCACATACCATGGGAACAATACACTGCAGAAATTTGATGGGAAAGGGAGAACAACAAAGAACATAGAGAAATGCATAACTCAGTAGAGGCTAACACCACCAAAATAATTGTCTCATTAAGTTTTCCATACATTAGAAGGAATACCAAGAAACTGGTACATAGAATAGGAACTATGCATAGGTATTATTGATTCGACAGTGTTACAACATAATTTTTTGATAACTTTCTCATTTGAGCATGAGAATTGTATGATCAATTTATCCCTGAAGATGATACAGGGAATGATATTTTCTGGGGAACCTGAGATGGATGTCATAACACAATATCAACAACAGAACCGACATACAGTAAAGGGCTTACTCTCTTTCTATAATGTTGTAGAAGAAATACCAGAAGAGGAAGATCCGCACAACATCGAGATAACAAATATTGAAGGAGGAAGAGAGGTAGAAGGTCCTTCATTGGAATCAAAAGCATTTGTGGCACCAATTAAAGTCAAGAAAGTTAATATTGGGAAAGAAGAAAATCCTAAAATGGAAAGCATATGAGAGTACTAGGATGAGCAGATGCTAGAAAGGATAACATAATTGTTGCGTGAATACAGTGACCTATTTCCAACAAATTTTACAGAGATGAAAGGAATAATAGGTGATATGGAAGAGATGAAGATATGTTGAGGAGCGTTCATGACACACTATCAAATGGAAGGGAGATTATGGTCTGAGGGTGTCTAAATAACTCAAGTTGTTTGAGGTAACTCACCCTGATGGGTTTAGTGACTCTGTTAGCTGATAAAGAGACCTAATATAAGATATAAAAATTAAATCTAAACTAACTATCTACTATCTATAATCTACTGCTGTATTTATATTAAATATATATTAATAAATACTACAAACGTTTAATTACAAAATCTACAATATATATATATATATATCTGTGTGTGTGTGTGTAGAAGGTTTATAGAAATATTTGTGAAACTAAAATTTCACTGCTGGAAACAAAACTCAAGTAACATATAAATATACAAAAAACTATTCTAAAACTAATTACTAATCTAATTTAAAAACTCTAACTAAAAAATGAATGAATGCAAATTATAACGTTTTAACTTAAATGGGCAAAGCACTTTAAGTTTAAATGTTAATTCTTATTCATTCGGAAAAACATATCTAAACTAAAATAATAAAGAAAAATAACCTATTACTAATCAACAACCAAAAGGAATTTATGATTATGCCTTCCTACACAAGATTTTCTCCAACAACATGTCTTCCAAAGAGAAATCTATGGCAAGCAATTTACCGAGTAGCAAGACTTATTACCCAAATAAATTTAGGTAATCAAGTAATTGATATGTCTCTTATGAAACATAAATGTAATTTTCAAAATCAAACCCATTATGACAGTTTATGAACCAATATACAGGGAGGGGAATAATTCCAACCAATGTAATTGATTATAACAAATTAAAAATATCTAAATCAACTCAAAATATTGAGATATTTTCCTTACAATTGAAATATCATATGGATCTTAATAAGTTGGAAAAATAGAATATTGTTTATAAAAAAGAAATGACATGAACAAAATGAAAACACCAAATCATGTATTGATAAAACAGATCAAATCTAATTTAAACAACACACATTTGAGCTTAGAAGAATATGAAATTAGATGACCAATAAAATAATCATACCAAAACATTTTACTGATAGCACAACATACATTGATAAAAATGTGTATTCATATCCACCTTCAAAATAAACTTTAGTCCATTGTCTCAAAATTCCAATCGTTCTTCCTTTCAAAATAACACAAGTATTTAAACAAAAGAGTGATCGACTCTCATATCCACAGGATAAAGGTAGATCTTTTCAAAAATATAATAGTTGATAAATTTAATCCTAATCTGAGTCTTAATAACACTATTCATAACAACATATAAAATTTTTGTTACAATAATAAAAAATAGATCGCTAAGTGGTTGAGGATAAAGTCTATTACTAATCTAAAAAAAACCACCATCCATGATCGTCACTGTCTAAACATCACATATAACATCCATCAGTCTGTTTGGAGATCTCATTAACTAAATTAAGACTCGCTACAGAATCTCTGATTTTGTAGCTAGTCTAAAAAAAAACTAAATGAAGATAAATTTTGTTACCCAAATCATACATTCGAGAATGTAGAAGCATGCATTTTTTATCCAATAAGAAGGTTGACATTTGTTTAATTTTTTATGATTATATATCTAGAATGTTTTGGTCTTTTACTCGCCCGAGATATGCATTTTTGTCCTTCAGCCTTTAGTTTCTTGTTATCCTCTTCCAACTCTCTATTTTTCCTTGTTACCTAATTAATACACATTTGTAGATATGGGACATCATTATAGTACCTCTGAAGCCATGCAAAGAAATCATGAAAGTACCGAAGTTCCAAATATGGGATTGCATGTTGCTGGTCTGTCTTTAAGGATATCTCTTACACAATTTTATCTTTTAGATAAGCTTGTATGCTCGAACATCCTTCACAATATTGAAGGAAAAGTGGTAGATTCGAGACAAAATCATACTAGGCATGACTGTATTCCTCACAGTTTCAGCTTTTGTCTTCTGAGGAATCCTGATCAATTATAGTGATTGTTGAAATTGGGCATCCTTTTGCCTTTTTTTATTTCGAACCATCCTAGACAGAACACAACCAACCCTCTTATTTCTAAAATCAATTTCACAGGCTTGGTGTGACTGTTTCATTATTTTTATCTGTTCCTTGGAATTTTCTTCAATCATTGAATTCATAGTCTGTGACTGGTAATCAACATAATATGATAATCGATTATTTAAACTAGTCATGACAGTTTCTAAAGACCACTTATGAACAAATTCCTTCTTCCTTAGTGTCGTTTGCATTGTAGGGAAATAACTGTTTTGGTGATCAGACAATGATATAGGATCTCTGTGGAGTTGAATTTTGATATGAATCTCATGTGGCAGAGTCTAAGTGGCGCAACCTTCCCCACTCCTCGGAGGACGGTCGCGATCACCAGGACCTTCTCTGACTTTGGCCCGAAGAGCGTGAATGCTCCTCTAATTCCCTCTCGGGAATCCTCTACCCACAACAACTCCTTACTGATCCCCCTTATCAAGTTGGGAAATCGGGATTCGCTATTTCGTGAATTCTATAGTCACACCCGTATTCCTTGCGATTCCCCTGAATCTCGACGTGGGTCAATCGCTGACTTTCTTCCCCTCTTTATTAGAGTTCTTCCTATCGAGAAATCGCTATTCACGATGTCAATGAGTTGAACTTCGACCTCCGAACCCCGATGTGCCGATTCCCCGATGACACCTGTCTTCGTTGCTGACGCTTGGACACCACACCCCTGTAGCGATCGGGAAATCGCTGATCAGGAATTCGCGATTTCCGTGGCACCGTTCACAGGACCTCCCAAGTCCTGAACTCTGATATGTGATGCCACCTGTCAATACCACATGCTATCCCTATGGGACCCGTCGCAACTCGGAGTTTCACGAATCCTCCGCGATTCTTTCGACACCAAGAGTTCCGAAGTGCTGAACCCTGACTCTTCGGTATCTCGCGCCACATGTCCCTGAAACGATCAACGACTCTAGTCACATCGGGAAATTGCTACTCACAATTTCCACAGGTATGAAACTCTTGCCTACGCAAATCTCGATATGCCGATATGCGATGGCCCGTGCAGATCTGACGGTCTCTATGAACCCAGATCGATGGTACTGCTCCCTCCTAAGCTTCGAGCTTCTAATGTTCACTCTGTATTCTCCGTGCACCTTGGCAAGATCTAACGATCCTCATTGCCTCGCAAAATCTCCTCAGATGATTCCGTCCATTCGATTTGCAAATTTCGACAAGCACTTCTTCCACGGAACGCTGTCCAATTGCTCGCAAGTTCCAGTTCTTGCTTGAACACTTCCAGCACAACCTCTCAATGTAGTCCTTCGAAAACTTCAAAAGGCTTATCCCTCCTGAGCTTTCACGACTTCGACTTCCTTAGGAAGAACTCTTGCACGCACCGTTTGCGGCAAGTCTTCAAACACTACTAAGTGTTGAAGCTTCCTCGACTCTGCGTGTTCCCCTGCGACAACAATCTTAATTCCCTTTTTCTTAGAATCGCAACCCTGATTCTTCATCCAGCCTATGCACACCTTGCACGGCTCCGGTGCCAAATTTTCACTTCTGAGATGAATAGAAATAAAATCTATCCCTAAGTAAACCCTGCAGTCACGCATTCCTTGCGGACAAATTCAACTGCACTCCTTGCAGGAATTCTCTGGTTCACTTAGAGAAATAATTAAAACTCATTCACTCATTCTCTTAGGTTTCAAATCAACCATGAAATCACATACATAGCATATAAAAGCAAGTGCATGTCAGGAAGCAAACATTCATGAGCATGATATCAACCATACACAGAGAGTAACACAACCACGAAATTGAATCAAAGCTTTTCTATTAATTCAATAGTTGTACATGGAGGTTCTTCATACACTTCTCTGCTTTCTCTTCTGCTCTCCTGCTTCTTCAATCTATTACAATGTACAAAGGAGGGTGTCTATATCCCATTTCCCTCTCGAGCTCTAAACTATCAAATCTAAAATTAAATGTTCTATCTACTTTACATTAAATCTACTAAATGCCTCATCTACCTAAGGACGTGAGCTTATTTTCTCAAGGTCCATTACAATATACAAAGTGCGCTTCATTAAATCCACACATTAATGTTTGGCACAACCATATCAAGGTGAAATTTCAAAAAGAATTTTGCTGGCTTGTCCAATTGTCCTCTGTTCTCGCGCCGGCTCGCTTGTCGTGAGTGATGCTCTTGCATCATACTCTTTGGCTTGAAAATATTCATGGGCTCCTATCCATGAGCTCCTGCACAGTCTGTCCATGCTTCTGTATCACTGCTTCATTTTCCCAGCTAGCATCCTCAACTGGGTGATTCTTCCATTTCACCAGGTATTCGAAATACTGCTTTCGCTTGGTCTTCTTTCCCACTCGCTTGTCCAATATGTACTCCATCTACGGCTTTTCTGCAACTAGTAATTTCTTCTGCCACTGGACCACTAGTTTGTCAGTTCCAGTCTCTGCTTCTCCAGCCCTGTATGGGTATAAATACGAAACATTAAAAATCGGAGATATCCCGATGCCATCCGACAACGCAATCTCATATGCATTTTTTCCAATTCTCTTCAGGACTCTACATGGCCCGATTTTCTTCATTTTGAGTTTATTATATGTTCCCCTTGGGAACCTTTCTTTCCTCAGGTGTGCTAGAACAATATCGCCAACTTCGAACTGAAGTTGTCTCCGATGTTGATCTGCTCTGCGCTTGTACTCCTGATTTGAATCCATCAGTCACTGCTTCACCTTGCTGTGAAGTTATCTCATCGCCTCAGCGAACTCTTCAGCGCTAGCACTGCTAGTCGTAGCCTGTTCTAACTCCCTAAGTTCAGAAAATCCCCTTGGTTGTGTCCCATATAAAATCTGGAATGGACTTTTTCCTGTACTCCAATTCACAGAATCATTGTACGCGAACTCTGCCTGTGGCAATATGTTGTCCCAGCTGCTATGGTGCTCCGTCACCAAGCTCCTCAGCAAGTCTCCCAGACTTCTGTTGACCACCTCGGTCTGTCCATCTGTTTGTGGATGGTAAGCTGAACTAAACACCAAGTTTGTTCCTAGATTCTTCCATAGTGTCCTCCAAAAATGACCTATGAACTTTGTATCCCTTTCCGAGACTATGCTTCTCTGCAATCCATGAAGTCTGACAACCTCTTTGAAAAACAAGTTTGCGATGTGGGTCGCATCGCTGGTCTTTTGACATGGAATAAAATGTGCCATCTTCGAAAACCTGTCTACCACCACAAATATGGAATCAACCCCTCTCTGTGTTCTTGGCAAACCCAATATAAAATCCATGCTAATCGCCTCCCATGGCCTCTCAGGTATGGGCAATGGCTGATAAAAACCTGTGTTCTGTTTCCAGCCCTTTGAATGTTGACAAATTCTGCACCTTTCAACAAGCCTTTTGACATCTGCTCGCATGCCCGGCCAAAAATACGATTCACTCAGCTTCGCGAATGTTTTGTCATGAACAAAGTGACCTGCTAATCTGCCACTATGCTTTTCCTTCACCAAATTCTCCCTCATGGAGCAAATTGGAATACATAGTTGATTGCCTCTAAACGGCAATCCCTCCTGGATCATGTAGTCTATCCATGGGCTTCGATCCCTGAGAATGGGATTCTCAGCTGCCTCATATGCTTCTCCGAAGTCTGTATCTCCGGTGTACATGTCCTTTAGATTCTCAAAACCCAAGGTTTTGACTCGAAATTCCTGCAACAATAAACATTTCCTACTCAAAGCATCAGCCACTTTGTTAGCAGTTCCTGAAATATGCTTAATCACAAATGTGAAATTCTGCATGTACTCTACCCATTTTGCATGCTTCTGGTTCAACTTCTCCTGTTGACTCACAAACTGCAATGCATGATTATTGTTGTACAGAACAAATTCCTTTGGGATCAAGTAATGCCTCCACTTCTTTAATGCCTGTATGATGGCATAAAACTCTTTATCGTATGTGGAGTATTTCAGCTTTGCTTCATCCAGCTTCTCGCTGAAGTATGCCACTGGCCTATCCTCCTGACTCAAGACTCCTCCTACGACATACCCACTGGCATCACATTTCACCTGAAATGTCTTCTGAAAATCAGGCAACACCAGAATTGGTTGCTCTGTGATCTTTCGCTTCAACAGATTGAAGCTTTTCTCAGCCTTGACTGTCCAATGAAAAGACTTGTGCCGATTCTTCACCGTGTCCATCGTTGCTGCGCTAATCCTACTAAAATTCCTAATTAATTTCCTGTATAAACTAGCCAAACCATGAAAACTCCTCACCTGAAAAACATTTCTCGGTGATGGCCAATTTTTGATCACTTCCACCTTCTCAGGATCCATCTTCAACTCATTTGCTGAAATTACAAAACCCAAATAAATGAGCTCTGTCTTCATGAAGGAACACTTCTTCATGTTGACCAACAACTTCTCTTGCTGCAGCCTTCTCATCACAATGGCCAAATGCTTCAAATGCTCAACCTTGGTCTTACTGTAGATCAATATATCATCCAGATATACGACTACAAACTTCCCGATGAATTCCCTCAGGACTTCATTCATCAGCCTCATGAATGTGCTCGGTGCGTTTGTCAAGCCAAACGGCATGACTAGCCATTCATACAAACCTTCATTTGTCTTGAACGCTGTCTTCTATTCATCACCCTCTCTCATGCGAATTTGGTGATATCCTCTCTTCAAATCAATCTTTGAAAAATAATTTTCCCCACTCAGGCAATCCATCAGATCATCCATTCTTGGTAGTGGAAATCTATACCTGATGGTTATCTTATTTATCGCCCTGGAGTCTGTACACATCCTCCAGCCTCCATCCTTCTTCAGACTGAGTACTGTTGGAACAACACATGGACGTAGGCTTTCTCTGACCAGTCCTTTGTCCAGCAGATCCTATACCTGCCTTTTGACCTCCTCATTCTCCTGTGGAGTCAACCTATAAGCAACCTTGTTCGACAAACTGGCTCCTGGTATGAGGTCTATGTGGTGACTCACACTCCTCATCGGTGGCAATGAACAAGGTAATTCATCCACGATGATATCAGTGAACTCTCCCAGCAATTCTTGAATCTCGTCTGGTAAGTCGTCCACTCTTGTGCTAGTCAGGATAATCCTCGGCTTCCTGACCACAAAGAATTGTGGATCTTCTTTCTTCTCCATCTCTGTGAGAAGTTCCTTCCCACTCATGAGAAGTATCGTGTTGCTTAATTCCGGCTTCACCTCCTTATCTTTTATCGGAAGCAACCTGTGTGTCCTCCCATCCTTCCCCAGGGTATATGTGTTCATCCTCCCATCATGAACAACATTTCTGTCATATTGCCATGGTCTACCCAGCAATAAATGACATACATCCATGGGAATAACATCACACAGAATTTTATCATTATACCCACCTATTT